>CAJNJA010002471.1:317-18241 GCA_905231915.1 Symbiodinium necroappetens | reverse complement strand
TAATCTAATCTAATCTAACTTAATATAATATAATATAATATAATATAATATAACATAATATAATATAATATAATATAACATTATATATATATATATGTACCCTCATCTATATGAGACCGATAGGCCCTCGCGGCCTCTGCCGGCGCAGCTCCCTCCTGGTGAGGCCATTTGGGCGTTCGATGATACTGCTGGGTTCATGGAGGTTTTAGGGTTCAGGGTTTAGGGTTTTAGGGTTCAGGGTTTAGAGGTATGTAGTATAGGAAGCGGTTAAGCGGTTAGGCGTTTGGGCTTATAGGGTTTTATATAGGGGTTAGGGTTTCTGCCCCGAGGTTGACGATAGTGCTGGGTTAGGTGTTTGAGCTTCAGGGTCTCATATTAATTATGTAGGGGGTTTAGGATTTAGGGTTTAGGGTTTAGGGTGTAGGGTTTAGGGTGTTCGGGTTAGGGTTCGGCCGGGGGTTGTTGTGTCCAACGTAGTGGCTCGCATGACTAATAAATTACAGTACATGCAATGCCCCAAGAAGACCGCTATATGGTTGTGCTGTAACATACCCCGAAGCTTTATCTGTAGCCTGGAAGTTGGGATGGAGATGTACGGCGTGCATGCTAGGATCTGGTGCTTAGGTTACAGCCTTTCTGCCACAGTAATGTTTCCAATGTTTCATGCGTTGAACCCAACACCCTAAGCCACAAACCATGTAAATGTATATAAATAAACCCTGAAAGCCCCCCGGAAGCGCGAAGGACCAATGCAGTTTCGTGCTTTGGGTTTGGCCAACAGCGCCTTCGGTCTTGCATCGTTGTGTTGCAGTTCCCTAAGGGTCCATGTTAGGATTTAGGGTTTAGGGTGTAGGGTTTAGGGTTTAGGGTTTAGTGTAGTATATGCTTTGGCCTGAACTTAGCCCCTGTATAGGTAGTTCGGGGCCCAAGTATCCAATCAAACCCCAAAAGCCCTCAACCGAACCCTAAAGCCCTAAACCGAACCCAAGGGTTCAGGGCCCAGGGTCCACCAGCCCCAACTGCCCTCTATTATACGCTAACTACCCACTATGAAGGACCACAAGGGCTCTCTTAACGGGTACTTGGGGGGTGCTGGCAGGGTCCAAAGTTCACAGATTCCCAAAAGGAACCCTTACACCCGAAACGGCCCTCTCTCTCTCTCTCTCCTCTCTCTCTCTCTCTCTCTCTCTCTCTCTCTCTCTCTTAACCTTAAACCCAGGGTGCACAGCACCCCAGACAAGGAACCCTTATAAGACTCGGGGGAGGCTCCAGCTGCACCTGAGCCTGCGGTCGCGCCTGGCGCATGGCTGTCCCTGCTGGAATCAGTAGAGGCATTTTCGAACTAACGGTGTAGGTTTTAGTGCTCAGGGTGTAGGGTTTAGGGGTTTAGGGGTTTAGGGGTTAGGGTTTAGGGTTTAGGGGTTTAACAGGGTTTAGGTTGTAGGCTGTGAGGTTTCGAGGGTTTAGGTTTTCGGTTCATTTGAGGGTTCAGGATTCACGGTTGAATGGCCGGGTTTGAGCGTCCGGTCTAATGAGGTTTTTGCAGTCTTGCTTCGGGGTTGCGGATGTAAGGCATTGGGGTATGCAAGGTTTAGGGTGAGGGCGTTTGCTCCCAACAAGACCCGTGCTAAGACGGGGCAGTGCACTTTCTAATTAATGTTGGTTTCTTCGATCTCCTTACCTTGCCAGCTTTCGGCTTCTGCCACTAAAAGTCGAGGGTGGCGGAAGGTTACGAACCCAACCCTAAGCCCTAAACCCTAAACCCTAAACCCCTAAACCCTAAACAATCAACCCGACGGTTCATGCCAAGCCCAGAGTTGGCATCCAAGACGTCCATTAGCTGCCTTGCCCGCCATGTGAAGGATACCTCCAAACCCTAAACCCTAAGCCCTAACCTCCAAACCAAGCAGCGGGCTCGGCATCCTGACGGCACTCCTGGCGACCAAGAACTGCAATTTGCGGTTTAGGGTTTAAGGTTTAGGCGTTAGGCTTTAGGGACCCTTAATATGGGTTAAAACTATAGTTACCCGAATTATAACCCACTTATGACTGCCCATGAACCTCCAAGTTTGCATGAACCATGCAGCCGGGGTGGGGCTTTTGCAACGGGGTCAGGACTGGGATTGACGACGACGGCATCTCCATCACATATAGACCCTAAAGCCCGACACTCTTGACCCGAACACCCTCAAACCCGAGCCCTGTTTAAACCCTAAACCCGAAACCTAAAGAGTCAAAATGCTTATAAGATGAAACAACCTGAAGCTTCGGTTCTTTGCGGGTCTCGGCCTCAGGGCGGCGGCTCGTTCGCAGGTACGATTTTCAGGGACTTAGGGGTTTCTGGGTTCGTGTTGAGGCATTTAGTTTAAGTTATCATAGTAGGGATCTATAATATTTAAGTAATATGGTTTCCTTATACTTATTATGGTAACTTAAGTTAAATTCCCTACTAGCAAGAACCCAGGTTTGGGGTTTACGGAATTTTATGGGACTTAGGGTTCAGGGCTTAGGAGAAGTCGGGGGCTTCAGGGTGCGAGGATTGAAGCCTCAAAGTCTGGACAAGCATCATCCAGCGGCCTCACTCAGCAAATAGATAAAGACATATAGATAGATAGATAGATAGATAGATAGATAATGGTTTCGGGGTTATATGATAATGTAACTCAACTAAACTCTGTGTATATCTCTGTAGACAGAGAGAGAGAGAGAGAGAGAGAGAGAGAGACGGCTTATAAGGTCCTGTACGGTAGGTCCACATTGTCTACATGGGGACCTTACCAGTTATTCCAGGTCCCCCCACATTCTGCTCAGGCCGAAACACCACCAAACAGGAATACATTTAAAGTTTAGGGCTTAGGGGGAACAAGCTGCAAAAAGTTTGGGCTTGGCTTGGCTTTGCCGCAGTTTCGCGCGCGGCTTTCGGCAGCAGCAGGGCTGCTACGAGGCCTTGGTATATGCAAGAGTAGTATATGGAGCATGATAGAACCATGTGCCTGATACCCGTGTTGTCCAGGGTAGTTATCATCGTCAATCCCGGCGCTACTAGCATAGAAGCCTGAATAATTACCCATGCTATACCGTTCCGTGGGGTTCCGATTCCAACTATAAACACCAAAAGAATCCCTGCTAATTACTAAAGCCTCCAAAATTTGTTTCATCCAGGTGCCAGGTGTTTGGAGTTCATCGTGCTTCAGAATGGATCCTGAATTTCATGTCTGCTTTAGTCTTAATTTTTCGAATCACGACAACATCGGGGCCTGAATATTCACCAATAGTATCCCGCATACTCCCCCCCCCCGGCGTGTAATGTGATAAAACCACACAACCTGTTCCAATTGCTAAGGCCCTTACTTTGCTTCTGCAGGGTGCTAGCTTCTTCGACCCAAACCATGGTAAGGTCCAACCAGACATGCTTCCTTAGCCCTCTAATCCTGACCCCTATAGTGAGCTACTCATATAGGGGCAGGGGCCTTAAAAGATTAATAAAATAGAATAGAGTTTTGGGGGTTCCTCAAGTTACAGGGGATAGCCCCTACACCATGAGGTTATTGAGCCCACTGGTACAAATGTAGGGCCAGCAGGTGCCACACAGGAAGGCTTTTGAGGGTGGGAGTTTCTATACAGAGAGCCTGAACCCTAAGCCCTACAGCCAAAAAGCCCTAAACCCCCAAGCACAATACTCCGGGGTTTATGGTGTGAGTAGTTCTCCCTTGTTGGGTCTCCGATATAGTACGGCACCCTTACAAAAGGGACCCTAATTTAGAGAGCTACCCATGTAGGGTTTAAGGGGCCTGGGTTCCTGAGCACCGTTCAGTAAAATGCAGCTCGATGATAAGGGTTCGGCTCCCTAGGCCCTAGGCATATGTCTATGTATGCGTATGTATATATATATATATAGATAGATAGATAGATAGATAGATAGATTAATAGCTAGATAGCTAGATAGATAGATAGATAGATAGATACGTAGTATTAGTTGTCAGTGTGTAAGTATAGACATATACAGATGTAGGTATAGATATAACTATGAAGACAAAATTAAGCAGATTGGTAAACAAATGACTTGAAAAATGTATATATACACATGTATGTACGTGTGTATGTACATATATATATATATATGTGTGTACCGTCTGTGACAGCTGGGGAATTGAGTGTTGCTTTCGGGGATGGGGTTTAGGAGTTGAGAATTTTTACTTGTGGATTTTTGTTTTGGTGTGTGCGTGCGTGTGTGTGTGTGTTTCGGTTAAACAAGTCGAGAAAGTCAGGGTTTTGCATTTTGGGGAACACCGGAACATGTTGCTCAAGCCACGATGCCGAACCGGAACCCTTAAACGGAAACCCAAAGCCCCCCGAAGCCCACACCTGCTCCTGTTAGCCGGGCCCGTAGTGCAGAGTCTTCTTGTTTGTTCCACGTCAGTCTAGTGAAAGCAAACATCCACGCGAGCTGCTCCCACTACTTGTGACTATGCCGGCATGCCTGGCTGCTACTTGGCGAGTTCATGCGGCCCTTGTTTCGGATTTCAGTGAAGTTGGATCCGGATAAATCAAGACCTACACTCTGCAATTCCATGGTAACCCTAAACTCTAAACCCCAATTCATCCTTGAAAACCCTAAACCCTAAACCCTAAACCCTGGAAGCCCGAAGCTGTAAATCCTCAGCCATAGAAGTCCCGAGGCTAAACCCGTACCTAAACAACATCGCCAAGGCTAACTAATGTAAGAGAGGGGCCTACCCATAGGCCCCTAAGCAGTTCCTTCTTATGGTTTATATTTAGAATCCTATATCTCGCTTATTGTCTCAGTGACTCAGTGCTGACAGTCTGTTCATCTGTGCTCCTGTTCAACGTAACCTCTCATTGAAGTTGGCTGTTGCTTTTGTGCAGTATCCTCGTGTTTGGTAGTGGTCGCAGCATTTCCAATACTTACAATTGCTTAAAATCGAGCCCGCTGTCAGTTGGACATGGGCAATGCTACCCCCTAAACCCTAAACCCTAAACTTGCACTACCAGCACGAATTTTCGATATAGTTGTCGTCACAGCAGTCGGTAGACGCCTATGACTCTGTTGAAGTCCCCATGTAGGTAGGTCTCTAAATTAGGGTCCCTCTTAGGGTCCGTTTTATAAGGGTGCCGTACTATACTTGGGACCTAGAAAGGGACCCTAATTTAGAGAACTACCGTGTAGGTAGACTAGATAATACTCCAACGGCCTATTCCAGCTACTGAAGCCCCTTCGTTACTTCTGGTGGGGTGCTAAGCGAGCTCGGTACCTCAAAACTCGTGGACGCCCCAACTCCGAAGTACAACACCCGCTGCTCAGATACCAAAGCCAGCCCCAAAGCTGCGCAAACCCTCAAACCCCTAAACCCTCAAAGAACCCCCCCTAAACCAAAGCAAAATACCCATAGGCTCCTAAGTAGTTCCTTTTTGTGGTTTATATTTAGATTCCTGTGAGGTAATCCCAAAAAGGAACTACTTAGGAGCCTATGGGTAGGGTTTATATCTCCCTAAACCCTAAACCCTAAACCCTAAAACCAAAACAAACATAAACCCTGAACCAAAGCGAGCTCGGTACTGCCCAAGGCCGGCGTTGATGCATGCGATTCCGCTTTCGCGGAAGCTTCCGTGCTGCTCCAGGCGCTCTTGCTTTGGCGGTTTGGGGCTCAGGTTTTGGGGGTTTGAAGGTTTTGGGTTTGAAGGTTTGGGGTTTTGAGGGTTTTGGGTTTGGTTTAGGGGGTTCAGGGGTTTAGGGTATAGGGTATATAGGGTTTCGGGTATATAGGTGTCAGGGTTTGGGGTATAGGGTATATAGGGTATAGGGTATATAGGGGTATATAGGGTTTAGGGTGTCGGGTTTAGGGTTTAGGGGCTTTGTCGGTTTGGGTATTCGGGGTTTGGGGGTTGAGGTTTAGGGTTTTTAGGGTTTTGGGTTTGAAGGTTTAGGGTTAAGGGTTTTGGGGTTAAGGGTTTAGGGTTTTGGATTGCTCTTTCTTTGTCGGTTTGGGGCTCAGGGTTTGGGGTTTTAAGGTTTAGGGTTTTTTGGGTTTGAAGGTTAATGGCTTTTAGGGTTTTGGGGGGAAGGGTTTAGGGTTTTGGAGGTCGGGTTCAGGGGTTTAGGGATTTAGGGTTTGGGGCTCGTGAAGATGTGATGTTGATAGAGTGAATAGTTCTTCATGACAGTTCTTTCATGATTTTACATGGTTCGATCAGGGTTCGAAAAGGTTTTTATAAGGATGAAAAAGCCCTTATTGGTCAGGAGTTCCACTCCCTGTCTAAAGGAGGCGTTAATTGCAGGTTTCTAAGGGTTGCTAGGTGTTTCTCTGGTGTTATCGGGGTTCCTTCTCTCCTTAGGAGTCCTGCTGAATAGCTGCCCTTGCCCATTCACCTTCATGTCTAGGACATTTTCAGGTGGTATATACCTTATAGAAGCCTTATGGAAGCCCTATATACCTTATATGGGTAGTCACCGTTATAGGAGCCTCACAGAAGGTCTGTATACCTTATAGAAGCCTAAGCCCTAAAAACCCTAAACTCCCCACCTGTAGTTTCCTTTCATCTCTGCAGTTCTGCTCCCATCCCAAGGGCTCCCAAGGTACGCGCCCAGATGTACAGTAGTATGTCTGCGACTTGTGTGACTTGCTTCTGTTCCTTTCATCATGTCGCGAGGCACATGTGGAGTTCGAGCCACTTGGCTTCCACGAAGAACTGGGGCTGCCGAGGCCGTCGGAGATGTCTTGGAAGGTCTTGAATGGCTTATGCTTGTGTTCTAGGTTTCTATGAGAGGTATCTGACGGTTGCAAGGGTTCTGTTAGGGGTTTAGTGATTTTAGGGCTGATGAGAACACACCATTCAGAGTATAGTATTTGGGACCTCTAAAACTACTTTTCGGGTACTTGGGCCCCTAGGGTTTGGGTTTCCTGTGGAAACTACGCAGGGTGTAGGATTTAGGATTATTTAAATCCCAAGCACGAAGTTCACACTTCCTAGACCCGACAACATCCCATATAGAACCCTATTAAACCAGAGCTGAAGGAGTGTATACCACCCGGAAAACAGAGCGAATAGAAGGTGGCGGCCGGGTATGGAGTCTAACCACACGGCGAGTCTGCTTGAGCTGGCAGGCGGACCCTGGTTCGGAGATTTTTGTTATGTGGTTCAGGGTTTAGCGTTCAGGGGGCTTAGCTTCGATTCAAATCGGAAGCGTAAGGCCAGCCGTACTTGGAGGGTCATGGGTAGTTGTAGGTGGGTTTATAAGTCGGCTAACTATAGTTATAGCTCATATTAGGGGGTTTATAACACTACTGAATCTACCCATGAACCTCCAAGTAGGACCTTAATATGGGTTGGATGCTTGAGGGGTTTGCAGGTTGGATTGAATTTGGGGTATTACAGGCCCATTGTAGGCAGGCAAACTAGCCGGTTGCATAGTCTAAGGGACCTGGCGTAGGATTTAGTGAAGTTTAGGGTTTTAGGGTTTAGGGGTTTAGGGTTTAGGGGCCCAATTAGGGTTCACCGGGCATAAGATCAAGGCTAATTTTGCCCTTTAGGGTTTCGATCTGACTGCAGAGATTTGAACATGTCGCTTCTAGCAATCTCCCGCATGACTGCCCCTAGATAGTAAGGCTTAGTAAGGCACGCTGATATACCCCGGAACCAAAGCCTATTCTAGGTGTTGAGGCCCGTTTAGTCTGTGTGTGTGTGTGTGCGCTTGTCCGGATTTCATGGGGCTCCTTTGTTAGGATCTCGACTACAAAGAATGAAAAAACGTGAATCAGTTCGAGGTGATTTTGCAGTATGAATGGCATCAGCAGATCCCCTCCAAAGCCCATTCGAGCTGCCAGCAGAAGGTGAGGTATAGAGACTCCCAGTATAGAGCCCTAAACCCTAAGCCCTGAACCGTATCGAAATGTTCACCAATCTCTTGAAGGAGGGCAAAGGCCACCCTTACTTCTCAAGTAATTTAGGGCAACCCTAAAGGTCCAAGCACCGAACAAGCATATACTCTTCTGAATACTAGCCTACGAAAACTACCATCCGTAACCAAAGTATATGATTTTATTAGATCCTTTGGACCCTTAGGGGAACATCCAACGAGGTCTCGCTGCCCTCCGCCTGCAACAGAGGATAGGGCTCTGCGAAGACTCGACGCTTGTTCGAATCCTCAAGTTGCCTGTAGGGTAAGATTTATTGGCGTCGGTATTCGTTCAACCCCCAAACCTAAATTAACCCTGAAACCCCAGCCCCTAGCCCTCAACCCTAACAGCCCTAAAGATCACACTTTGTTGGTGCTATGTCTCAGTTGCATGTTGGGGTCGGCACAACTAACCTAGATTATTCCATAGTTTCCTCATTGTAGGGTTTCTGGTTTAAGGTTTAGGGTTTGGGGTTTAGTAGATATACTAAGAGGTGCCCAAACCCACTATTCCAGTCATTCGGGCGCCCTTGTCATGTTATGGGGTCCAGGGTTTAGGGATAGGGACGATAGAAACTGGAATGTGTCTTTGTGGGTGGTATATTCGAGTGTAGGTAGAAGAAAGAACCCTGAGGAACAGTGTAGGTAATTATTCAGACTTCTTTCGCGGTTCATTGGTGTTCTGGAGTTCACCGCCGAGAGTTTGAGGTGTTGGCATGTAATGGAGGGGCCTTCAACTTTTAGCAGGGCTTTGTGGTCTCACTAATTATGCCGACCCCTGCAAATTTGAGACCATGAACCCTAAACCCTGAACCCTAGACCCTAAACCCTAAACTCTTAAACCCTAAACGGGGTACGCTGTTCGGCACCCCGGCTTGAGAACTCGGAAGCCCCTGAAGCCTCGGACTCTAAGCAAAGCCGCCCTGAAGCCCCCAAAACCCCGCAGGACCGTAGGAAGAAGGCTGGCTAAATGCAGAGAGTGCAAGATCCTTACCCTAAGGCTCAAAATAGCCCAAAATCCTTATATAGTATGGTCTTTGGGCCCAAAGGCCTTGAAACATTAGTCCTTAGAGCCTTAGGGTTAGAGGCATGTGGACCTTGAACGCAAAGCCCTACACTGTCCTACAGAAAGCTCCTGACACCACAAACCGCAACCCTCAATGGATCCGAACCCCCTTCAGCCGCAAATACCACGAGCCCTAAAGACTCCGAGGCTCTGAAAGCCCTGAGCAGTGTTCAGCACAGCAGACGGCCTCACAGCCCGGCCTAGAGTTTTCCGAGTCCTTGCAGCTAGTTTGGATATAGCGGTCCCTGAACCCTAAACCCTAAACCCCAAACTCTAAATAAACCCTAAACCCCAAACCCCAAACCCGAAACCCTAAACCCCAAACCCCAAACCCTAAACCCTAAACCCTAAACCCCAAACCCTACCATCATTCGCTGCTATGCTATTCCTGTGCACGAAGCCCAGCTTGGAGTTTCATGGGTCGCTATAAGTAGGGTTATAAGTCCCCTAATATGGATAGTTCCCCTACTTCTAACCCCACTTATAACTACCCATGAACCTCCAAGAAGAGCTCCTAAACCCTAAACCCTACAACAAAAGCCCTATAACCCTATAGAACCCCCTAACCCTATAACCCTTCTTCAAGACACTATAACCCTATAATAGCCTATAACCCTATAACCCTATAACCCTATATAACCCTATAACCCTATAACCCTAACCTAGGCCTTCTTATTCCTAAGACCCGAAGCCAAGAGAGCCCAGAGCCTCCGTAAGGGCAAAAAACCCTATCACCCTAGGCCTTCTTATTCCTAAGACACCCTATAACCCTATAAAACCCCCTAAAACCCCTAAACCCTAAACCTTAAACCCTAAACCCTATAACCCTAAACCCTATAACCCTATAACCCTATAACCCTGAAGCCCAGAGAGCCCAGAGCCTCCGCAAGGGCAAAGAGCTGCCTCTGCGTCCCCACCTGGGCGCTCGTTGCTGGCATCGCCTTTGTGGCCGTTGCGGTGCAACCTGGGCGCAAGTTTAGAGGCCTTAGAGCAGACATACCAAGAGCATCCCATTTAGGTTTTAGGGTTTAGGCTAAGCTTAGGGTTTAGTAGGGTTTTAGGGTTCAGGGTTTAGGGTTTAGGCAGCGCGCCCTCAGCCCGAAATCTCAACACCCCCCACACCCTGTAGTGTCGAACCCTAAAATATAAGCCCCAGAAACCGGAATGTGCAAGCCCTTGCAGAGTCCATCGGTTCGACCAGGACAAGCAGTCACCGGCGCAGATGTGACAGCATGATACGTTTGAGCCTGCCCCAGAAAACGTGGGCCCTCACTGACAGCCTCCATCGTACATTACTTGGAGTATCAGGGGGCTTGGTAAGTAGGGTTCTAAGATGAAGATCTGTATATACTGCACACCACTGTCACCATACTTCTGACCATCCACCAGCTTTTCAAAACACACACACACACACACGCCCTCAGGTCTCCAAATGCTTCAGAGATTCGGATGCCTTTTACATGAAGGGTTTGGTGGGAGTTTGGGTCAAAGAAAGGTGTAGGGTTTGTGTCTCAGGGTATCACGGTTTAAGGTTTAGAATTGGGGTTGTAGAAGTGTTGTAGAGTGAAGTTTCACGATCCAAGCGAGTCTTTGCAAGAAACGCGGCAGCAGCAGCCAGCAGGTACTGTGGGATCTCTACCCGTCAGTACCAGTTTACCAGTCCATGTGCTCATGTGGTGTATGTTGACCTTCAAGTAGTCCGTATAGGGCCAAAGTATATATACACTACGTGCGAACATGGACCCTTCGGCCCCCCACCCAGAGTCTCCAGCTTCGTTTAGGGCTTGGGATTTAGGGTTTGGGTTTAACCGCGATCCCTAATCCGAAAATTCTGGGAGCAGAGCCTTAAATCCAGACTGAAACGCCCAAACGCTCAAAGCCGCAGGACGACCCCGTCTGCCTGCTAGCACACTTGTTAGAACAGGCTAAACAATGTATGGCAATTCTTCAAAAATCCTGTTTCTTATAACCAGACCCGCAACTAAACAGCCTCCACAGCCCTCTTAAAGCCAGCGAAACCCCAAGCCCCATAGACCCTAAGCCCAATACACGCCAGAAAGCCACAGCAACAAATATAGCAGCAAGCTTCTACGTTACAGATCCCTTAAAAAAGGAGCCCATTAAAGGAACCCAAAACCCTAAGCCCTTTAATTCAACAAAGGAGCCCATCAAAGGAACCCTAAGATCCTTTAAAAAAAAGAAGAGAGCCCGTTAAAGGAACCCTAAGCCGAAAAAGCTCCGAAGCCCCAGGTTCTACTCGTTTGGATTCGTAAACCCTATGAGGCAGCTCAGAAGCTCCAGATTCCAGATTCCCCAAAAGCCTGTTTTAAAACCCATAGGGTTTCGGGTTTAGGGGTTTAGGGGTTCCTTAAAACCACATAAGCCTTAAACCCTTACACCCCTAAACCAACCAGAAATGCTCCAAAAGCCCCACGTTCTACCCCGGAGACCCCTCAAAGGAGCCCTAAACCCGAAGCTCCAAAGCCCCAAGCTCTGCCTTTTGAGGTTCCAGATTCCCAAGGCCCCTTCTTAAAACCATTTACGGTTTAGGGGTTTACGGTTTAGGGGTTTCGGGTTTATGGTTTGGGGTTTTAGGGTTTAGGGTTTATAGGGTTTATAGGGTTTTTAGGGTTTAGGGTTTAGTGACTTTAGTGTTCAATATAATCCCTAAGCCCGAAACCCTGAACAGTAAAGCACAAATGCTCCAAAGCCCTACGTTCTACCCTACCGATCCCTTCACGGAACCCCTGAACTCAAAGCTCCAACACCCCAGTCTAGGACATTGTCGGGTGGGTAGTTACCGTTATAGGGGCCTTGAAGCAGCCCAATTATACCTTAAACTCCCCACCTGTAGTTTCCTTTAGCCCCAGGTTCTATCCTTACCATAATAGGAATCTATAGTAAATAAGATGGTTTCCATATTATGGTAACTTGAATGAAATCCCCGAACAAGAACCCCAGAAAACCCTAGACCCTAAACCCTGAATCCTAAACCCCTAAACCCCTAGACCCTAAACCCTAAACCCTAGACCCCAAACCCTATAATCCCTTTACCCTATAAACCCTAAACCCTATAATCCCTAAACCCTAGAACCCCTAAACCCAAAACCCCCGGGCTCTACCTAAGAGATTTTGTCTAAGTTACCATAATAGGAATCGAAAGGAAATGAGCCTAACAAGAACACAGAAAATCCCAGGTTCTACCTAAACCGGTAGGTTTCCTTTAACCCCAGGTTCTACCCCCCAAAATTTCCCTAAACCCCTAAACCCTCCGACACCCCCCAGGTTCTACCCCCTAAACTTCCCTAAACCCTAAATCCTATAACCCGAAACTCCCAGGTTCTACCTGGTGAACTTCTACCTCTGGAGTCGGCGACGGCGGCTGCAGCGCCTCCACAACCTGGAGGCTACGAAGGAGCCCTGGGTGTCCTTCTTATAACCCTAGGGCTTAAGGGGTTTAGGGGTTTAGGGTTTAGGGGTTTAGGGGTTAGGGTTTAGGGCTTTAGGGTTTGAGGTTTGGGGTTATAGGGTTATAAGGCTATGTATAGGGTTATAGGGTTTAGGGTTGAGGGGCCTACTTGGAGGTTCATGGGTAGTTATAAGTGGGGGTTTTAAGTAGGGTAGCTATAGCTATAACCCAGATTAAGGGACTTAGAACCTTACTTATAACTAGCCATGAACCTCCAAGTAGGCGGCCTCTGTAGGCTGCATTGCGAGGTCCTCTTCAAGTGTCCCTAGCAGGGTTCTTGAGGTGTTCTTCAACACGCCATCCAGGGCTGTTGGGTGGCTCTTTAAGGGATACAGCTCAAAAAGGCTTTCTTACTGGTCCGGATCGGGGTTCTTTGAGAGGTCTGGGGTTTAGGGGTTTAGGGCCCTTAGGGTTTACGGTTCATCTTCTTAAGGGTTTCTTTCAGTGGTCTTGGAGGCTGCCTGTAAGGAGTGTTGCTGGGGTCCCTTAAGGGTCTCTCCAGGGTTTCCTCGAAGGGTTCTTTGAGAGTCCTGTTAATGCTTCCATTCTGGGATTCAGAACTGTTCTGCAACACCGCGAGCCCGACCACGGTCTGCCCTGGCATTGCCCTGTAGCTGAGAGGTTTCTTGAGGGTCTGGGATTTCTGGTTTCAGTAGTCTTGGAGGCTGCCTGCAAGGATTTTTGTTGGGGTCCCTTAAGGGTCTCTCTAGGTTTATTTAGGGTCTGGGATTTTGGGTGGAGGGGGGTTGGGGTTGAGGGTTCCATTAAGATTCTAGGATGTCAGGGAGTTCTTTTAAACAGGCTCCGTAGGGTGCTCCTGTACGGGATCCATACGGCCTTTCATATATTCCTACTACAAGGGGCTCTAGAAGCATTCCTGTTTCCTAGAAGGATTTCTACAAGGTCTCTAGACAGATCCCGAGAAGGAAAGATACAATCCCAGAGGGTCCTAAGCATCTTCACAGTATACTTAGAAAGTAGGGTTTTTATGCTAGAACCCAGAGAACCCAATATCCCTTAATTAAGGAATATACCTTAAATCATAGTGATAAGGCCCCTCTAACTTAAGGTATAGTCCTTAATTAAGGTGTGTTGGGCTCTCTGGGAAATACTTTGGTGGTTTGGGTAAGTATCCATGAAGCCGCATACACCCCGTACGAAAGCCCAACCTTATAAGACCGTCAACTCCCATGGTTATCCTTTACAAGATGCCTAACCTCCTAAACCCTTCATGCGGCGTATAATGCACGGGGAACCTTCAAAAGAACTCCTCACAAGGTACCCTTAAGAAAAGGAGCCCAAAACCCAAAACCCAAGAACTCTAAACCCTAAACCCCTAAACTCTTAAACAACGGCGCCCACAAAGAAACACTTTAAACGATCTCTTTAACAGTTACCCCGGAAAAGGCGGAGCCCTGAAGAGCCGCAACCCCTAAACCCCTAAACCCTAAACCCCTAAACCCTAAACCCCTAAACCCCTAAGCCTTAAGCCTCTAAACCTCTAAACCCTAAACCCCTAAACCCCTAAACCCCTAAACTCCTAAACCCCTAAACCCCTAAACCCCTAACCCGTAAATCCCTAAAGCCTAAACCCCTACCTAAACCCCTAAACCTCTAAACCCCAAACGCACAAGGAGCTCTCGGAGCACGGGAACTTGCGCTTCGGCAGCAACGCCAAAGAGAATTCCCCTCCCCCCCAAACTGTTGGAGCTTTTGGGGCTTCCTTAAAGGGTTTAGGGCCAAGTTTAGGGTTAAGGGTTATAGAGTTATAGGGTTTAGGGTTATAGGGTTTAGGGTTTAGGGTTTAGGGGCAAACTTTTGGAGCTCTTGGGGCTTCCTTAAAGGGTTTCCTTTAACTAGGTTCCCCAGTAGTACCCTTTTGCACTTTTTAGAATTTTTCTTTTGGGGTTCCCTTATTAAAACCAAATTCAAATAGTAGGAAGAAAGGGTACCTTTATTATGAAGGGGCTACTGGGGAACCTAGTTAAGGGATCTGCAGGGTTTTAAACCTTAAGGTTCCATCTACCCAAATAGCATGTACTTTGGGCCTTTAAGTAGTCTCTATATAGGGCACACGGACCCTTGGGCAAAAGGAGACCCTAAACTAAACCCTAAAACCCCTAATAGAATCACTATAATATCCTAAAGCCCTAAACCTTTATGGTACCCTTATAGTACCCTTATAGNNTTTTTTTTTGGGGGGGGGGGGGGGGAGGGGGTTAAGGGTTTCCTCCAAGGGATCTATAGGGTCTGGGGTTTTGGGTCTCGGGTTTGGGGTGTGGGTTTTGGGAGTATGGGGTTCCTTTCAGGGATCTACGGAGTTCCATGAAGGTTTGGGGTTTAGGCTTCCCGCAGGCTAGGCGGCCTGGTGGAGAGCTTCGTGGAGAAGTTCGACCAGAGCCGCTCGACTGCCGCAAGGGTCCATGTGGTCAGCTAGTATATACTTTGGCCTTAAAGTAGTCCCCATATAGGTACTTTGGGGCCAATGTACATATCATGGACCCTTCGGGATTGGATTTAGGATGATTTCGGGGATGTATGGATTCAGGGTTTAGGGTTATGGATTTAGGGTTTAGGGCTTGGGGTTGTAGAAAGTTAGGAGTCAGTTTAGGTTACGGTTCCGGGTATAGGGGTCTTAGAAATAAAGCCTATATAGGGCTTAGGCTTTCGAAGGGGTCGTGAGAATAGACTATAAGGTGTTTCTTTTAAAAATAAGGTGTGTATTTAGAGATTTCCATAAGGACTTTGGAAAAAAGGGCCTTTTTCGGGTGTTTAATGGGGTTGCATGAAGTGTTGTGGGTATGTAGGCTCAAGGGTTCAGGGCTTAAGGCTAGGGCATTTCAACCGGGGCTCAAGTTTTACAGGGTTTAGAGGGAGCAGAGTTTGGGTTTAGGGTTTAGGGTTTAGGGTTTAGTTTAGAGGGTGCTTAGGAGTTTAGGGTTTAGTTTAGAGGGTGCAGAGTTTGGGTTTAGGTTCAGAGGGTCCTTCACGGGAAGTACTTAACCAGAGCCTCCATATGCTGCCAGTACCCCTTACAGTCCCTATACATACACTTGTGACATGATCTATGCCAGGACCCTTTCCTATTCTGACGGCCCCCAGACAGTTCGCCATACCCTAATCATTACCCCTAAACCCCAGGCGCCGCTAATTCCTAAACCTATAACCTATTACTCATTAAAGCCTTGTTTTATTTGCTACAGTCAATCTTGGACCCTTGGTGGGGCGACGGCTTCACCCTGTGCAGGTTTTCTGGGCGTGGAAACCGATTTCGGTGCCGTCAAGGCCGGCCGGTAGCATGGTCTTGCAATAATATCCGCTCAGAATGCTGTTACAACTCTCTGTGTGTGTGTATAATATATATATATACGCATGCATACTACAGCTTACGCTTGTAAACAATTCTATAGCTTGTTAGGCCGCAGTATCATTTTCCCAAATTTGTCGATGATTAGGCTGTCTTCGCAATGACTTGTCTTTGACCACCCTGAGGCTCCGCGTACCTACATCGTATGTCATTAGGCCTTAAAGAGGTTCCTTTAGGTATGGGTGCTCTAAGCCCTAAGAATATACTAGCTATAGGTACGCTAAGCCCTGAGAATATACTAGTTATAGGTACTTTAAGCCCTAATTTTTTTCTTCACAGGTACTTTAAGGCCTAAGACTATACTACTTATAGGTACGTAGTGTACAGAGCCCCTAAACCCTAAACCCTCAACCCTCAGACCTAAAACCCCAAACTTCAAACCCAAAACCCTAAACCCTAAACCCTAAGCCCCTAAGCCCCCAAGCCCTCAGCCCCAAGCCTGAGGGCTGGGTTTCATGGCTTCCGAAGGCCGAGCTTCCTTGACCCCACCCCCGGCAGACAAGCGCAGGTGGTATTAGCGAGGGACCCTTCTTAGTTTAGGGTTTATAGGGCGTTTAGGGCTTAGGGGTATTAGGAAGAGACCCTTCTTAGTGTAGGGTTCACAGGGTTTAGGGGAATTAGGGAGACCCTTCTAAGTTAGGGTTTATAGGTTTAGGGGTATTAGGGAGACGCTTGCTAGTTCAGGGTTTACAGGGTTTAGGGTTTAGGGGCATTAGGGATGCCCTTCTTAACCCTACTTCTGTTTCTCTTAAAGGGAACCTTATTGAGAGGGTCTATGTCCCCAAGGGGCCCCCTAATCAAAGCTTTTGGACAAGCGCAGGTGATCGTTCATGAGGGCGTCATCGAAGTTCACGACCTGACGCGCCCGGGCTTGGTGCGAGGGTTTTGGCTCTAGGGCTCGAGGTTTAGTCTATGGGTCAGGTGCATGGCTGAGTACGGGAGCTGGAATAACTAGCAGTAGCATTCCGCAGCAGTTCTTGTTATAGATTAGCAAGTCACACTGTGTAACCCCACAAAGTCACCAGTCTGGCCTCTGGCGATTTAGGGAGTCCCTTTTTTGCGGCTAAGGAGCTGGTAGGATCTCAGCACCAGCCGCCTCCGACACTCCAAAGCAGCCTTACACCTGAATTCGAGGCCTACTTGAAGCACCAACACCCGTATTCTTAAGGGGGGGTTAGAGGCGGGGCGAAGCATGAAGTGTTTGGGCCAATAATTTAGCCAAAGCCCAAAGCCCTCACCTCAGAGAAGCCTAAACCCTAAATCCTAACCCTAAATCCTAAACCTGAAATCCTAAACACTAAACCTTAAACCCTCAATCCTAAACCCTAAACCTTAAACCCTAAACCTTAAACCCTAAGCACCTGGACACCTGGTTACCAGGATCTACAATCCTCCCGGCTACTGGTCGGACTACTTCCTGCCGCTCGCCCGAGCAAGTCGGTGGGCTTTGGGCTTTCGGTGGCTTATAAGCTTTAAAAGAAGAAGGGTTTAGGGTTTAGGCTTTACAAAGGGGGTCTCAGGAATTAGCAATAACATCCGCTTATGTCTTCTATGTGCTGTACCCCAGAAACAGCTCAAATCTAATG
The DNA here is from genome assembly GCA_905231915.1 of Symbiodinium necroappetens. Taxonomy (NCBI): domain Eukaryota; class Dinophyceae; order Suessiales; family Symbiodiniaceae; genus Symbiodinium; species Symbiodinium necroappetens. The sequence continues at coordinate 838 of CAJNJA010002471.1, read as the reverse complement.
CGCAAGGTCAGTTTGTGTAACCCACCTGGTCACCCGTTGTGTAAACCCTGTAGAGCTCTTGAAAGGAACCCTATTCCAATGTATCAGTATGGATTAAACCCTAAACCCTAAACCCCTAAACCCCTAAACCCTAAACGATTCAGGGCCGGAAAGTGCTCTGCTGGCAGATGGGCAGCTGTCTGGATTGTAGCTGTCCTTGCTTTCAAGAGGGATGTACTCTTCTGTGGGCGACAGGCAGAATCCTAATTGAGAGAATACCTGGGTTTAGTACCCTAAACTATCAGAGCCGACTTTCAGGTCAGTAGGGTCTTCAGATATATCCCGATTATAGGATTATAGTTGCCCCAAACCCTAAATCCCTAAACTTAAACCCTAAACCGTAACCCCCCCCCNNAAAAAAAAAAAAAACGGATCCCAGAAGAGCCAGCTCTGCTTTAAGCCCAAGGTCCCAACAAGGGATTCTTCATGTTTTTGGCATATGGGCTTATCGTACAAAGCGGTTTAGGGGTTTAGGTTTTAGG
>CAJNJA010002460.1:0-18242 GCA_905231915.1 Symbiodinium necroappetens | reverse complement strand
CTAAACCCCTAAACCCGAAACCCCGTTTTTTTTTTGTTGGTGGATTTTCAGTCTAAGGTTCAGGACCGAGGGTTTCGTTTGGGTTCTGAAGTTCAGAGTCTCGTCTTCGTAAAGGGGGCTTTAATAAATTACCTAGACCATATATATATATATTTTTTTTTTTTGGGGGGGGGTCCATGTGACAATCATGGTATATAATTACCTCAAAAACCCTATTCTAGTCATTAAGGCTCCTACATGTTATGGATTGGCTTACAGCTTTTGGCTTCATAGGCCAGGGCCCAGGGTGAGCTGGGCTTTATAGGCTTGATTGCTTATAAGCTTAAGCGCTTTCCGGTGCCTCCTTCTCAAGAACCTGACATGAAACTGCTTTCGGTTTAGGGTTTAGGGTTTAGGGTCTAAGTTTTAGGGTCGAGGGTTTGTCTATAGCTCTATACGTCCGGTGAATCCCCCCAAAAGCCGCAGTCCCTTAGTAAGCAAGTACTAGCCAGTGTGCCCCGAGTTCGCCCCTTGAGGCAACCTGTGTTTGCGTGGGAATGGTTTACATACCCAGCTAAGTTTAGAATTGAAGCTCGTTTCCAGGGCTTTTGCAAGGCGCTGAACGCTAGGACCCACCGACCGACACTTCGCCGGAAACCCTAAACCCTAAACCCTGAACCCTGAAACCTAAACCCCAAACCCTAAACCCTAAACCCCAAACCCTAAACCCTATAAACCCTATAAACCCTATAAACCCTGCACCCTAAAACCTGAAACCTAAACCGCAGGCTCAGCTGGTGGATCTCACAACCCCGCAGAGGCCTGGATTGGAGCTGCCAAACATCCCTAACCTATGTAGAAGCCTGAGCACTCAACAGTTCTCTTGCCAATAAAATGTCCAAAATAAGCTGCAAAACCCATTAAGGCTAGTATGTATGTATGTATGTATGTATGTATGTATGTATGTAGATATATATAGTTTTTCCATGCACAAACCCTATCACTCTTCACCCCGTAGACGCTGCACCCCGATATCCTGCGACCAAGTTCCAGGGCTCCGGGGTGAAGGGACCCCTGCACTGGTTTCATATTTGGGTGATGGCAGACGGGTTGGTTATATATATATATACACATGTATGTATGTATGTATGTATGTATGTATGTATGTATGTATATATATATATCAAAACTTTTGTTCACAACTCGAAACACTCGCTAAAGAAGCCCTTCTAGAAGAAACCCTACTCTAGTTCTGAAGGCCGCTGCATTACAAAATGTTGGTCCTGGGACCCCTACAGATCGACCCGAACCGCTAAAGCCCTAAACGCTAAACGCTGAACCCTTAAACCCCTACACCCTAAAACTTTGGGACCCCTAAAGATCATCCTGAACCCTTAAACCCCTAATCCCTTGACCCTGGAACCCCTAAAGATCAACCCGAACCCGTTTAAACCCCTAAATCCTACACCATGGGACCCCTAAAGATCAACCGGAACCCCTAAACCCCCAAACCTGGTAATCCGAAAGATCTCACATCCTGAAGCCCAAGTCCGAAAGCCTCAAACCCCAACCCCCAAGTTCTTGTGGACCTCAGGCGTTCGAGGTCAATCAGTGGCCGGTATACAGCGGCTCGAATAGAGCGTTGAGGTGCAACTAGTCAAGTTGTTGGGTTAATGTATAGGGAACCATTCGAGCCCCTAGACCCTAAACCCTAAACCCCTAAATGTGTTGTTCTGTCGACCTTAGAAGCAAAGGTTTCAAAGCTCCTACACCATGTACTGTAGGGATTCACATTCATACTATTACAATAAAAGGGTACAGGGCCTCCATCTTTTGAAAGTCCTTGCGTCCCCAAGGAACAGGCAACCACCCACACAGACACCTCTCCAGAGCGACAGATTCGAAACGTCTTCCACAAGACCCAATGCAAGCCGCCGCAAAGGACCCAGACTTTCAGAATAAAACCCGAAGGGGTCCATGTACCCAAATCTTTGGCCTGAAAGTAATCCCTCTACAGGTACTTTTGGGGCCAACGTATATACTACTTGGTTGCAGCGACCCTTTGTGTGATTAGGAGCAAGAGACTTCTCATAAGCAAGCCATGGACGTCTCAGAAGCTTGATTTCGTTGTCTAGACCTCGCACAGTGAGCCCCTACACCTTACAAGCCTTACTTAGGTAGCTTGCAACGCCTAAACCCCATGAGGCCTTTTGCGCTCCTAAACCCTAAACCCCTAAACCCGAAACCCCAAGCCCCTAAACCCTAAACCCCCTAAACCCTGTGCCTGTTGGGGTTGGCTGTTGCAGGCTGGCAGTCGGTCGGAACGACCGCCCAGGACAGAGCAACAGGCGGATGAACGGTAGAAGTCCTGTTGGTTCAGGGGGGTCCTTGTTTTTTTTGTAGTGTTCGAAGAGGGTCTTGGTAGGGTTGTTTTGGGAGATCCGATGAATGTTTTATTGGGTTCGAGTAGGGTTTCGGTAAGGTTTTTGCGAGGGTCTGATCGGGTTTCATTGAGATTCCATTGGGGTTTCATCAGGGTTTTGTAGAGTTTCGTTCGGTTCTGCACGTTGTTGAGAGCGTCTTTAGGGTTGTATTTGGATTTTGGATCGGATGTGGAATTTAACACTGTAGTGTGGGTTGAGGGATACGTAGTACATTGGCTATGCTTCGTCTCAGAGTAAAAGTTTATGCTGTTTAGCACCTGCAGTTGCTATCTACGGTTTCGGGTTCAAGGTGTGGGGTGAAAAAATTGAGGTTCGTCGCAGAGATGCTTTCTGTTGCGCGCAGCTCTCCGCCCCAAAACCCTAAACCTAAACCCTATAAGCCCTATAAACCCTATACAAACCCTATATAAACCCTATAAACCCTATAAACCGTATAAACCCTAAACCCAAAGCACCAAAGCCCAAAGCCTGAACCCTGAACCCCAACCTTGAGCCCCGGGAGCCTTCTCCGGGTGCGGCTTTAGCTTGTTGCAAAATATTTTAGAGTTTGGGGTTTAGGGTTTTGGGTTTATACAAATTGCTTAGGGTTCGTGAGTTTTGTGCGGTTTTGTGCGGGCTTTGTGCGGGTTTTGACCGGGTTTCGGCTTTTGCTTTCTAAACAATTTGTATTTATCCTGGGCTTGTGGGTTTAGGATTTAGGGTTTTGCGTTTAGGGTTTTTGGGTTTTAGCTTTTGGCGGCCGAAGTTCCGAGGGACCACGGAAAGCAAACTCCAAGCCCAACCAGGACCCTCTTTGTACCTTCAAACAAGGGTATATGGTCCGTAGTTAATGGGTATTTAGGGTCTAATAGAGGCTAGATGGAGGGTCTAGGAAGAAGATGTTTCGAGGATCTTCCTGGTCTGGGAACAAGGTCTCAAGGTTTATAGGGTTTTAATGGCCTTTGGAGTGCGACAGTTTCTTTTGTGCTGGGATGACTGGGTGCAGTTTTCCGGATATAGCGTCTGCGTTCATGAAACTCTCTCCTATACTTTCAAGTTGCGGTAGTTAATATATCAAAAACACGTGCAGCCAAACATGCCCGGCAATCCTGTTCTTGAGGCCACTGGGAGGATGGCCTTGGGGGGAGGTTCGTGGACGAAGGGTTTAGGGTCTGGGCTTCAGGCCCTGAAGCCTAGTTGCTCAAACCCAAAGGGCCCTAGGTACGGTTCTGGGCCCTGGGGCATACCTTCCCAAATCATCATAGCAATTCCTAACATAGAAACCCTACAGTCTACTATATAGGTACTTTGGACCCTTTGGGAAGGCCACCTCTCCTGTGAGGCTGATCTTTGCTTTCCGGCTCGCCTCGCGCCCCACCTCCGAGGCAGGGCTAAGGGGGGTTAGGGTTTACAGATGTAGGCTGCGATGTGTCAAGAAACATGTCTTCCGTGGGATCCTTTGTAATCCGAGGTTCGGGAAGTTGGCACATATTAGAGTCTATCGAACATTATTTTATAGAGGCCTGACGTGTTAGTACATAAAAGGCCCTTGTACCCTTATGGTCACTTAAAGTATTCACTTTGTTCTACAATTATACTATCAATCCGAAGTTTTTAACCCCTGAAACCCCTGAAACCCTAATCCCTAAACCCCGAAACCGTGATCCTGCTCCTAAGACCCTTTGCCAGCCTCCAGGAACCTTATAGCCATAAACCCCTCAGGCTCGAACGTGACTTTTGGAAGGTTTACCTATAGGCCCCTAAGTAGTTCCTTTTGGGGATTGCCTTATGGGATTCTAAACATAAACCACAAAGAGGAACTACTTAGGGGCCTATGGGTACCTGTAAGCTTCTCTGTGTTTGAGGCCTAGAGCTTGCCTTAAGCCACCCAAATCCCTCAAGTCCTGCTTCCTTAAACCCTAAACCCAGAAAAACCCTCAACCCTATAAACCCTATAAGCCCTATAAGCCCTATAGACCCTATAAACTCTAAATCCACTGCACAGGCTTCTCTGCGGCTGAGGGGCCCCTTCGGCTTCGCCTTTGATGAGGCGCCGGCTTACATCGACTGTAGGATTTTTGCGGTTTAGGGTCTAGGATTTGGGGCTTAGGGTTTAGGGTTTAGGGTTTAGGGGCTTGATTAGCGGGTTAGGGTTGGCGGTTTGCGGATTCTAGGAGCGCGGGGCCTTTGGGAGGCTTCTCAAGGCGTACTTTGGGGGGGAAAAAAGGGTCTTGAGAGGGGGCTTCCCACTTCAGGTCCGAGGTTTTCGGGATTTGGGCTTAGCTATAAGGGTTTTCAAACAGTGCTTCGGGTGCAGACCCCAAATTTCAAGATCCTTCCTTTCCACTTGACCTAATGCTCGTAGCTAAACCCCGAACCCTGAACCCTAGCCGCCCTAGCCCTGAACGTGGGGTGTTTCTTTGGGATCGGTCCTGTCCTACACTTCGAACCACGTGCCATGCAGGGCTCTGTCGTTTCCCCGTTCATTTGCAACCGAAGCATGAAAGCTGCTTCAACAAAAGATGATAAAGATGAGGAGCAATACTCAGCATCATAGAAGTGCAGCCATACCGAACAACATGTAGTATACATATCAGAAAATCAATAACAACACGAGGGCTTAGGGCGTACTGTTCAGAAAACTAGACAATGCCGTAAACCCTAAACCCTAAACCCTACACCGTGTAAAGTCTCTAAGTTCCAACCCTTACTCTCCTGCTTCATTTTATGGACACGCTAACACCCGAAGATACAGTCTCTTCAGGCCCAAAAGATCATGGTTAAAAGGCCCTAGCCCAGAAGCCCTAAATCCCTAAATAACAAAACTGGCTCAGGGCCTGAAGCCCCCCCCAAACTTTGTCGAACTTTTGGTTTCAGGACTGTCTGCCTGGCCTGAGCACCGCTACCTGGCTGCCATGAAGCCCTAAGCCCTAAACCCTCAGCCCCTAAACCCTAAACCCCTTAAAGAACCGTGAAACTGAAAGGGTCCCGTCCCCCTAACCGCCCCAACTTCAGTGGGTTCATAGAGTTCAACTACATCACTGATCTAGAGGCCCAAATAGTAACCAATATTATTCCTTAGGGCTCCTTACTATAATTATACTATCAAGGCCCAAACCTCTATTCTAAGTATTAAGGCCCACTACAGTAGCTGCAGAGCAGGTTCGGGGGTGTGGTGGCCGGCATTATGCCGGACGGTGCTTCAGGCTCCAATTAGTTCACCCGGGCAGGCCTAAACTCTTTGGAGGTTCCTTTTTATAGTTATAGTAGAATTTGCCCCTAAACCCTGCTCTAATTTTTAAGGCCCCTATATTAGCCTGCTCCCGGGTTCAGGGTTTGGGGTTTAGGGCTGGATAGCTTTCCCAAGCGGTGGGAGGCCCCTAAACCCTTAAACCCTAAACCCTTAACCCCTAAACCCTTAAACCCTAAACCCTTAAGCCCTAAACCCTTAAACCCTAAACCCTTAAAACCCTTAACCCCTAACGCCCTAAACCCTGACACCCTAAAGCCCTTAAACCCTAAACCCTTAAAGCCTAAACCCTTAAGCCTAAACCCTTAAACCCTAAACCCTTAAAACCCTAAACCCCTAACGCCCTAAACCCTGACACCCTAAAGCCCTTAAACCCTAAACCCTTAAAACCCTTAACCCCTAACGCCCTAAATCCTGACACCCTAAAGCCCTTAAACCCTAAACCCTTAAAGCCTAAACCCTTAAGCCCTAAACCCTTAAACCCTAAACCCTTAAAACCCTAAACCCCTAACGCCCTAAACCCTGACACCCTAAAGCCCTTAAACCCTAAACCCTTAAAGCCTAAACCCTTAAACCTTAAACCCTAAAGCCTTGAAAGCCAAAACAACAGCCGCATAAAAGCCCTTAAGCCCTTAGAGACCCTAAATCCCCTTGAAAGCAAAGCAACAGCCGCATAAAAAGTCCCCAAACCCTAAACCCCTAAACCCTAAAGCCCCTTGAAAGCCAAAAAACAGCCGCATAAAAGCCCTTATGCCCTACAAGTCCTTAGAGGCCCTAGTAATGCCTTGAAAGCCAAAAAACAGCCGCAGAAAACGCCCCCAAGTCCTTCTCGGCCGGGGGCCCCTAAACCCTAAACCCTTAGACCCTGAAGCCTTGACCCTTAAACCCTTAAACCCCAAACCCTTCATAAAAAGCCCCCAAGTCCTTCTCACCATCCTAAAACCTTAAGCCCTTAAGCCCTAAACCCTTAAGTCCTTAGACCCTAAAGCCCCTTGAAAGCCAAAAAACAGCCGCTTAAAAACCCTTATGCCCTATAAGCCCTTAGAGGCCCTAGTAATGCCTTGAAAGCCAAAAAACAGCCGCAGAAAACGCCCCCAAGTCCTTCTCGGCCGGGGGCGTCTTCGGGCGCCTGGAGTCGCCGCTTCCGGGCTTCGCGAGCTGGTCTACTTCGGCCGAGGCAGGCGGAGGGTTTTTAGGCTTTTGGGCTTTTTGGGGTTTATGTTGCTTGTGAGGTTTGGGGTTAAGGGCGTTTGGGGTTTATGTGTTCTTTTGTTTTTTGTTTGTGAGGTTTTGGGGTTTAGGGTTTTGGGGTTCAAGGGTTTTGGGTTTAGGGGTCTAGGGCCTTGGCGTATCGGGCTTGAGTGTTATGTTATGTCTCAGGGTTTGCACACGCATGTCCACATCACCCCCAAAGAATTGTTTGTCTACGTAAGCAGGCCAGAAAAGCCCTAGTGCAGCAGGGGGTATTTCGGCTATGATTCAGGGCGGTGGGGAGGGATGTCGAAGAGTTCAGCGGTTCAGGTGTTGAGGGTCGTGGAGGGAAGGTCCTTCCAGTCCTTCCAGTGTTTGCAAGATAAGGGTTGAGGTTTTGGGTTTAGAACTTGGGTGTTTTTTGTTTTTTTTCAGGCTTGGTTTGTCTAGGGTTTAGGGTCGTGAAGTACACACCGAGCAGTTGCAACTTGGAGAAGCGATGCTCAAACAGCTCAAGCCCCCAAATTCTCGGAAGTCCATCTGCCAGGTGCTGTCATGCGCAGGCTCCACGGGTGGCCTTGTCTTCCCCCAGGGCTCTGGTTACTTAGTGACTTAAATTTCACTTACGGAGTAGGTTACTAACCATATAATACATGCTAGACTATGTTATGATACGTCATAGTACACTACATAATAATGCTATCACCCTAAACCCTATAAACCCTAAACTTATATTTGATTTATATATATATATATGTGTGTGTATATATATATATGTATATACACACACATATATATATATACAGATATATATATATATATCCCAGTAACGCCAGTAACCCATTTATTTAAGTAATTGGAGCCCAAGCGTTCTGTTAGCTCCGAAGCTTGAGGATTCGTGTCGCCGAGCGATTCCGACGGGTTGTTGAGGCTTGAGGGGTTTAGGGCTTCAGGTTTAGGGCTTTTATTAGTTCAGGGTTTAGGAACTAGGGTTTAAGGTTTAAGAACTAGGGTTTAGGGCTTAAGGTTTAGGGCTTAGGGCTTTTAAGGTTTAGGGTTTAGGAATGAGGGTTTTTCGGGTTTAGGAATTAGGGGTTTCGGGTTTAGGGTTTAGGAAGGTTGGAGCAGAATCCGCCTCTACTTTCTTGTATGGTGTGTTGGTAGACAAGTTTCAAGATATTTTTAAGGAAGACAGTGTGGGGATCCTCATAAATCACTTATGGCAGAGTGTGCCAGGTCAGTCGTTTTTCACCTCAGCTTTCAGTCAGCTTGGACTGCTCGGCATTCTATTGTTTTCTGCGCTGCAACTCCGCGAAGCAAACCTAGACCCAGGCGTGGTCTTTGAAGAGGTTTAGTGTAGTTGGCGAAGTACAGATCGAAATCGAATCGTAGCAGCACCCGTACCTCGACTGCCAACTATCATGTCGGTAAGGATTGCTGCGGCAGCAGCAGCAGCAGCAGCAGCATGATGAGTAGCAGTAGTTGCAGAGTCGTTCTTGGTTCGATTCGACGTGGAATGAGGCCTAGTGGCAGTCAGTTCGTGGTCCTCGCCGTCGTTTAGGTTCTATGCTCATGTTGGCATTCCTTCTTCTCCGGTCGCTATCAAGACTTGCTGTTTGGAGGCCGTCGATAGGCTATGTTTCTGCTTCGTTTCGGCATCAAATCGGCCTTCACACTCGGACACGTACCAGGATTGTGGTCTTCGGTTGTTTTTTTTTTATTTTTATCAGCTTTTCTGGTCGTTTCGGCTTTGGTTTTATGGTTTGGGCTTTTGGGGTCCTCAGGGGGATGACGGGCTCGGTTCACACTTAAAGTTGCAGTCATCCCGTGTTTCCCCTGTTTTTTAGAAGGGATACATACTCGCTGGGTCGCCCATTTGACAAAGCAGTAGTGCAGTTTCTATCTGTCACGTCAAGCTAAGCACGCTGGAAGCACAGAAGAGGACACTCTAGGCGGACTTTTCAGCCATGTCCGAAGCCCTGAACCCGAAATCCCACATGCTGAACCCGTCATCCCTTTGTAGAACCCTGAACACAGCAAATCCGAAGCCCCCACTTTCCTCAAGCCTAAATCCCAAACCTGCAAGCCATAAAGGAACTCTTGAGACTCGCATCCTTTGCAGGTCGTGGACCTAGAGCTACACTTCAAGTGTCTTTAGGCCTCCGAGAAGATAAACTCTATGCCTTTCGGGTGCCTCGGCGTGGAGATATTTCAGGGTGTAGCAGTGCCTAAACCCTAAACCCTAAACCCTAGACCCCAAACCCTAAACCCTAGACCCCAAACCCTAAACCCTAGACCCCAACCTTAAATCCTAAAGCCCTAAACCATCTCCAGAGTTGTTTGGCTTGGGGTTGTCGGGGGTTTGGCCCTGGGCCCTAAACCCCACAGCACGTTTCGGGTTTGAGGTTTTTAAGGGGTGGTTAGCATCCAGGTTTGGATTTGAGGGCGAAGACTTGCAGGGTTTACGCCCAGTTTTTGCAGCATATATGAATGAATAGTTCTCGAAAATAGGTCCCGTTGGGGGGGGGTCCTGTTGATAAGGGTTCCGTACCATATTGGAGACCTAAAACGGGGACGCTAGTTTAGGGAGCTACCCATATGCCTACAGGTACCCTCGACCCTAAAGCTGAAAGCCAAATCCTGCACCTCGAACCCTCAAACCCCCTCAGCCCCAACCCCTCACCCCTAACGGCCTTAAACCCCTAAGCCCTACACCTTGAATGGTTTAGGGTTCAGGGCTTCAGCCCCAACCCCTCACCCCTACCGGGACTAAACCCCTAAGCCCTAAGTCCTAGGTCACTGTGATGAATGCTGCTGGACGCCCGGATCCGAATACCTGGACCCTCGAGCACCTCGGAAGCATTTTGCCCTCCGGAAGACGAGGGAGGGGTACGATAAAGGACTACATTCTAGGGTTTAGGGCTCAGGGTACTTTCACTCTAAGGGTCCAAAGGACCCAGTAATCTGGTACTGCGGTTTAGGGTAGTAGTTATGTAGGCTACTATTTTGGAGAGTATATGATAGTTGGGTACTTGGACCCTTATAATTGGGTGAGGGTACTAAGAAAAGGGTTGCTTATGGTCTGTTACAGGGAAGAAAAGGTCCGGTGTCGGGCAGGGGCGTGGAAAGTTTGAGGATCCCGGATCCTGTCGTGTTGCTCCAGCAGAGGTGTAGGAATCCCACTCCTCCTTCTATGTAGCCCTGTTTAGGGCTTAGGGTTCAGGGTTTAGGGTTTAGGGTTTAGGGTTTAGGGTTTAGGGTTCAGGGTTTAGGGTTTAGGGCCCAGTACCTTCACCAGAAGTTTCGCAAAGCTCATCTGTCGCGGGTTCTGCTTCGGTGTGCTGGCTACTTTCTTGGTGCTAATAGCCATGACAGTTGCATGCAGATTGCGGATCAGGTTGCATACGCCAAAAGCTGATTCCAATCTGACCCCATAAACCCTATACCCTGAACCCTTAACCCCTAAACCCGAAACCCTTAAACCCTAAACCCTGAACCCTAAACCCGAAACCCTTAAACCACCCGAAGTGCCAAACCACCTGAAAAACCCTAAACCCAATCCCTAGACGCTAAACCCGCAAACCCCAAACCCTGAACCCGAAACCCGGAACCCTAAACTCGAAACCCGAAACCCGAAAACCCTAAGCCGAAACAAACCCGAAGGGTCCATGTACCCAAATAGCACAAATAGCATATACTTTGGCCTTAAAGTAGTCTTTGGGGCCAAAGTATATGCTATTTGGGCACATGGACCCATAGGGAAAACCCCGAAACCCTAAACCCTAAACACCCAAAACCCGAAACCGGAAAACCCTAAACCCTAAACCCTAAACCCGAGCCCCAAAACAACGAAGTGCAGGTTCGGTCTTGAGTCGTCGCGGCAGTTCGGGAGCTTCACGCCTTGGACGTTTTCGGACGCCCCGCCTTGCATCGGTTTAGGGTCTAGGGGTTTAGGGTGTAGGGTTTAGGGATTTAGGGCTTTGGGTTTAGGGGTTTAGGGGTTCGGGGCTAGGGATTTAGGGCTTTGGGTTTAGGGGTTTAGGGGTTCGGGGTTAGGGTTTAGGGGTTTAGGATTTAGGGTTTTTGGGTTTAGGGTTTAGGGGTGCGGCCTCCTGAAGCTTTCAGGGCAAAGCGCCCACAACTAGAAGCCAGAAGCGCTTCTCTGTAGTTCAATAGGCTTTTGGGGTTTAGGGGTTTATGGTTTTGGGGCTTAGGGGTTTATAGTGGTTTAGGTAATATACAGTTACTATGTCTAGCTATAGTCCAGCTGTATATACTGTTTATAGTGAACTAATATACTATACATTGCAACTGTGTAGCGATCTGTATCGAAGCATATAGCCACAACGCGGAACCGCACAACAAGGCTGGGATCCACGGGTGCATATATCCCCAATGCACGGACCAGCATAATGGGTAGTGGAAAAAACTACACTGTAACCCAGAACACTTGCTAGCATTTCTGCATGCGGGATCCGAAAGCCTGTCGTTGGCAATGGACAGCTGCAACATGGAAGCATCAGAGTTAAATATGGGTGCCCAATTTCCGTAGAATAGCATTTCCCACCCCAAGATCTGTTAGATCCGGGAAAAACCCGGAAGGACACCGTTCCAGTCATCCGTCCTTCCGGGTGGTTGCTATTTTGGGATCTATGTCTTCGAAACCCCAAACACTACAAGGGCGATGAGGGACGACTGTGGATAATATCGGCGAGCTTGTTGTTGCAAAGGAGCAGAGCATGAATAGTCGTCAAGCAGAAACAAACCACCAGCTCTAAACACAAATCCCTACACCCTGAACCCAAACTATCGGCTCTGGTACTGAAAGGAAGGTTGCATGGAGGATCCGTGGAGTCTGAGTTCTGCGCTTTCAGCCCGTATTGATCTCTCCTCCTTATGGCGACCTCGATGTGGCTAGCTTTCACTGGAGGATTTAGTTGCTGTTGCACTCCTACATATCCCAACCTGAAATCCTGAATCGCCATTTCCGCTGGATTCAGGGCCTTCGCAATTTCAGGGCTGTGATCCACGTGTGGCCCCACCTCGCGTACGGAACCAACGCCTCAAGAGCAAGCACCGTTTCAGCTGTCTCCACCCGACTGCGGCAAGGATATCTCGTTGAGTGCTTCCAGCAGGCAGGCTTGCTTGAGGGATGGCTTGGGGCTTCGAGTTTTTAGGGTTCAAGCTGCGGAGACCGACAATGTATCTGAACTCGAGCTGATCTTCAAAATGCAGAGAGGCTGCGACATGAAGGCTTAATAGCTATCTGCTTGAAGGTGCCATCGAGTGGGTTCGCGATCAGCATTGCCCCAAATCCTATACAGCCTGAACCCCAGTCACCAAGTCCTACCCCGCTATAAGCCCTGAACCCTAACTTGGAGATTCAGCTATCATAGTTAAACAAACATAGAAACAAAAAACAAACAACAGCTAAGTTGCGCCCGGAATGTCCTGGCCATGTCAGGGCCACGAGTGATGAGAGCAATCCAGTGGCGAACCCTGTAGAGATCCGATTTCGGCCCCACAAGGTGCGCGCTTTGCTGCTTTGGGTCTTTTTGCACTGGGTGCTTTGAGGGTTTAGGGTTGAGCTAGGGTTGAGTTAGGGTTTATAGGGTTGAGTTAGGGTTTTAGGGTTTAGGGTGGAGCTAGGGTTTTAGGGTTTGGGATTGATTTAGGGTTTTAGCGTTCCGGGTTGAGGGTGTATGCCCCCAATGATCGGAACCTGCCTAAAATCCAATCTTCAGAGAAACCCCGGTGCCTTCATAGTGGCTTGCTATTGCTTAAACCATCTGGCGCCTTATATCAACACCGTGGTAGTTGTAACCTAGGAATATATACAACATGGGTTATGGTATGGGTTTCTGCAGAAACGACCTTGATGTGTGTGAGTTGCTGCGCCTTTAGGGTTTTCGGCCGCTTTCGATCCAACCCATAGATGTAGATACTGCCTTCCAACAAAAGCCTGACAACCCGTGGCAACCTGAGGAGCAAGTAGACACAGCTCCATACCTTACCTTCACCTAGCAAAATCGACCCTTTTGTAGGGTCCCTATGAGCTTGATATTAGGCTTTATATTGCAGCAGACCCGAAACCGCACGCTGTGTTCGCCGCCGCTTGCGGATTCATGTGTCATTCACTTGACAGGAGGTCGGCGCTGATTCCTCTGGCTTAGGCTCTTCGGCCCTTCCTGGTTAGGAGATGGTTAGACCTTAAACCTAAAACCCCTAAACCCTAAACTCCCTAAACCCTAAACCTAAAACCTAAACCCTAAACTCTAAACCCTAAACCTAAACTCTAAGCCTTGAGGCCGTTTGGGTCTTCAGGCTTTGGGGTTCGAGCCCTAAACACTGCACCCTAACCCCTTCGAAACCGTCAGCCGTGAATAAGTGGGTTCCTTTTTTCTGGTGTTGTTGGTCACTGGAGTCACTGGAGGTGATTTGAGGGTTTGTGGCCTGGAGATTGATTGGCTTGAGGGTTGAGGGCTTGAGGGTTGATGGTTTAGGCTTCCTGGTTTGAGAGTTCTGGTTGACTTAGGGTTTTGTTGATAGGAGTGTACCTTGAGAGCGACATGACGCTTAGGACGTAAAGCGCCCGACATCTTTTGCTATATTATGAACCCTGTGTTGGGATATGGGCCATAAACCCTCTCAGAGTTCCTTCGGTCCTGCAGGTAGCGGTCATACCGTTCGCAGCATCCTTGTCTGTGTATATGGGCGTTGCTTTCGATATTCCACCGTATGTCTGTATAGGTTGTATATTTCCATACGAGTCTTCCACAATAAGGCGGGCGCCACTGTTTGAAGCGGAGCACTGTTATAATCTGGCAGCTCCATGTAACTTCTCATGGTGTTGCTCGGCCAGTATCCTCAGAAACCCCATTTCCACAGCGTCTCAATCACAACGCACCTAAAGACATCAAGCCGTGACACAGCCGCCCCAAATCCTGAACTCTTAGAGGAGGGAAGACTAACAGGGTACCTAAAGTCTGTAGTCTAAGCCCTGCAACACCCGAGAACACCCTCGACCTTTACCCTTTACAGACCCAAAACCCAAAACCCAAAACCCTAGACCTTAAACCCTAAACCCAAAACCCTAGACCCTAAACCCTAAACCCTTATCATTTACAGAACCCTTATGTTACCTTATAAGGGAACCCTTAAAGGACTTGTTCCTAAGACCCTGCTCGCTCTCCCCCTTTTTGAGGGCCCGGAGGCCTCCCCTAAACCCTTCTAGTCTGCGGAGCCCAGGTGCTATTCTTAAAATTAAATTCGTAAGATTTAGGATTTAAGGGTGTAGGGGTTTAGGGGTTTAGGGGTAAGGGTTGAAGGGTTTAGGGTTGAAGGGTTTTAGGGGTTTAGGGGCAAGGGTTTAGGGTTTAGGTATTTGCAAAACCCTGACGGCTGCCTTGAAAGAAGGCATGGAGGGCTCCTCAACGAGTAGCCTCAAAGTTCCTCCACCCTTACCCAAAGGGTCCATGCACCCAAGTAGTATATACCGCGGCCCCACAAAGTACCTACATGGGTACCCACACAGGGGTTACCTGAAGACCATAGTATATACTACTCGGGTACATGAACCCTTGGGGCTATAACTATAACACCTTCATTGGAACCCTTATGCAAAGAAAGCCTTGCAGAACTCGATAGTCGACCTTATCAGCGGTGTCGGAGATCTCCCTAAACCACTATAGACCCTTACCGAACCCTTACTTATAGAACCGTTACCATAACCCTAAACTGTTAACGTCGTCCCCAACAGGTGTCGGGGGCCTCCTCTATGTGGTGCCGGCTGCTGGCTTGCGCCCAGCCACACGGGGCGCGGCCAACTCGGCCTGCGAGGACTGCAGAGTTTGTGGCGAAGGTTCTCTTGTATGCGGGTGCCCGTGAAGTGTATGAGAGTTGCTTTAAGGGCTTTGTGCACAAGAAGTCAGTTTGCCCGGAGAGTCCAAAGGACGCAATGATCCGGTACTTGGCGTTAGGATACTAGATATGCAGGTTGCTATTTGGGAGAGTATCATTCTATGGCTATTAGGGTTTTGTTTTGGACCCTTAAGGTGAACTGAGGCTCCGAATGTCCCGAACCCTGGCTGTTCCGTAGAGCTCAAACAAAGGCACCAGATTTCGACCCCAAGACATCGAGCCCCGAACACACGCAACCCGCCCTAAACAGCAAACATAGGATCCAAACCTTAAACCCTAAAGCCTTAAACCCCGAATTCCTAAACCCTAAAACCCTAAACCGGAAATTCCGAAACCCCCTATAAACCCGAAGTTTTTAAAACCCTCAAACCATAAAAACCCGAAAACCCCAAACGCAAAAGCCCCAAACCCCTCAACCCGCCTTTCCGCCTTACTGGTTTCGGATGCAGGACTTTTTGCTGCGCGATGTCATCGCCGACCAAGCCTTCCTCGTTGGCTCCGAGGCCTTGTGTTCATAAGGGTGTAGGGCATAAGGGCTCGGGTACCCAAATCGTAAAGGCTGAAGTGGAAGCTGTAAGGGTACATGGCGCCTTAGGCTGGGCTTGAAGGTTTGTAGCTTAGGGTTCAAGGATTTCGGGTCTAGGATGTAGGGCTTATAGGGTTTACGGGTTGAGGTCTGAGGCTTTTTATTCTATGCACTTCCTCAGGGTCCATGTGATCATGTTCCTTTAGAGGCTTCCCACATAAGGGTACCATAATTAGGGTTTAGGGGTACAGGGGTCCATGTACCCCAAATTGCATATACCTAGGCCTTCTAATTTCCGGTACAGATAATTACTTTGATGCCGAGCATAAACTTTCTGTGCACATGAAGCGTTCAGTTTCACGGATTAGGGTTTTTCGGTTTAGGTGTTGGATTTTGAGGTGTATGGTTAGGTGCTTTAAATTTCAGGGCATAACGTTGTAGAGTTTAAGGTTGTCGTCTTCGTGGGAGCGCCTGGTTCGACTACTGACCATTCTACCACACTGACACCATAAACCTAACCCCAAACTCGAAACCCGAAGTCCCTGACCCCGTACTGTTTTGGTAGCTCTCTCCTTGGAAGTTGGGGCTTGTGGACGGGGCCCTTTGAGCCCAGCTTGGGTGTAGAATTCGCCGGATCTCCTTGGACCTGTGCTTCAGACTTGTGCATGCAGTCAAAACTTGAGGCGCCTGGCGTTCCCCGAGATCTCCAGTACTGGGACCATCTGACACCCTGTCCTAAAGTCGGGAGCCCAAACGAGGCCCAAAAGGACTTCTACACGCACGCCCTGCGAAGTCAAAACGATAATAAATTGAAGCAGTGCCCTTGTTGCCCTCAAGCGTCTGAACTCTGGACTTCATATATGGCTATGCACCTATACTGGAGACCCTGCTGTTGACGCTTGCAGGTCGTTTGCAGTGCCGAAGTTGATGGCACCGGCGCACATGGGCGCAGGGATATGGCATATATATATATAATGTATTACATCTATATATACATATATATTTTTATATTTGTATTTGTATTTAAATTTATACTTATATTATCATTTATTTATTTATTTGTTTGTTTATGTAATGTATATATGCTCATCAAACAGCTATGCAAGCGAAACGGAGCTTAGAGGATGACTTTGCAAAGTTTACCCCGAAGGGTTCATAACTCTACGGCTCTTGGATATGCGGTTTGGCTTGTTTTTGTTCATTGGGTATGGCTTCTTTGATAGGGATCGCCGAAAATAACTTTGCTTCCCTCGTAAGGTATCCGTTATCCCGGACACAACAACACCCGATAGCATACCCTCCTTAACCCTCATATATTGAGCTTTATAAGGAACCGATATAGAACCCCTCCAAGCAACCTACAAAGGAACCTTAGGGTATAGTCATCTAGAGTTATCAGCCGGCGACCTTCCTGCAACCGATCCCTTTGGGGGAATTGATAAGAATCCAGGGGTTCTGATGGCAGATCAGGCTAGTTCAGGGGTCTGAACCGAAGTATTTATAGTAGATACCCCGAACCTCGGGTTTGGGGCTTAGGGTTTTAGGGATTAGGCTTGGGGCTTAGGTCATGGCCTAGGCTTTGGCGCTTAGGATTTAAAGTCCAGGGAATTGGGGCTTTGGGTTTAGGGCCTAGGATTTTGGGGCTTAGGGTTTAGGACCGGGGTTTTGGGTTCAGGGTTTAGGGTTTGTGAAGTTTATGTCTTCAGCCTGCAAGTTTAATAAAAGCATAGCGGCTTCCTAATGATTTGGGAATCTTGGGTGCGTGGGATGATTTCCGGAGTTGAGCTCGACTAGAAACTGCTTGACCCCGGAGCGGCTGAACCTTATGTTTAGGGTTTTGGGTTTGGGGTTTTGGGTTTTGGGTTTAGGGTTTTGGGTTTTGGGTTTAGGGTTTAGGGTTTAGGGTTTAGGGTCTAACTTACAGGAAAGCCCAAGAAGTTGGAAGCCGGATTAAGGACAAACAGTGCTGAGATTCCCTATACACCACTCTTAAGGATTGAGGCTATTGGGCCTCCAACTTTTGATCTTCTACTCGAAAACTTCGCAACTTGAACCCTGAACCTGCATTTTTTATGTCGGAATCCCAGGACTTGGAAAACCCGGGTGAGTCCTGAATCTGCGTTTTTTTATGTCTGAATCCCAGGACTTAGAAAACCCAGGAAACCAAAGCCTTGCAAAGTTGGCTGCGCCAGGGGCCGGCTCGCTTTCGTCGGAGCCTCAGTTTTCCCTCTACTTTTGCCTTCGGGGTTCTTTCTTTCCTATACATAACTTTACATACCAGGGCCCTCCAAATACCCTCAAATAGGGGTATATGGTCCCAAATCAGGGGTATTTAGGGTCTTTAGAGGGTAG
Organism: Symbiodinium necroappetens; assembly: GCA_905231915.1. Lineage (NCBI taxonomy): Eukaryota > Dinophyceae > Suessiales > Symbiodiniaceae > Symbiodinium > Symbiodinium necroappetens. The sequence continues at coordinate 601 of CAJNJA010002460.1, read as the reverse complement.
ATGGAAGGTCTAGGCAACGATAAACCATAGTGAACCATCGTCTGGTTTTCTTCTGCCCGGCCACTGCAAAGCCTTCACATGGTTCTGCATGAACCCTAAACTCCACCCCGCTAAGACCCTAAACCCTACCTTGCCGTAGGCCTCCGAGACCCTACCGTACTACGGAGCTCAATTCATAACAAAGAGCTCTATGTGTTTTCGGTGGCTGCAATGTAAATCCTCCTCCCTTAACCCGACGAGCCCGACAAATCCCTCAACTCCTTTTGCAGACCCCTGGCTTCCCGAAGCCAACAAATCGCCAGAGGCCTCGGAAGGAATCCTTGCGACCCCCTGGAGTTTGTATCAAAGCTTCCCCCACACTCCCTCGAAACCCTAAACCCTGCAACCTAAACCCTAAACCACCCTTGTCTAAACCCTAAACCCTGTACCCTAAACCCTGTAAAACCAACCCAGCTCCCGAGGTTTACCCTGACGGGCAGCCGGAGCTTAAGCCCGGGACGGCTCTATGCACTCGTGCTACAGGCTGCCCAGGGCTGCTGGTGTTCCTAGAAGGGTTTAGGGGTTTAGGGTTTAGGGGTTTAGGGTTTAGGGGTTTCATCGG
>CAJNJA010002449.1:0-18244 GCA_905231915.1 Symbiodinium necroappetens | reverse complement strand
TGTGGGCCCGAAACCGCAAAATTCCAGGGGGCGGCAGTTTTTATATTAGGGGGGAGTTTAATAATTATATGCTTGCCCTCCTCATGTTTATGTAGCACTGGACTGCCACGACGAAGGCCGCTCCGCTCGTTTGGTCATGACATTCTGTTCAGGTTCGACCGCTTCGAGTTCAGCACGGCTGGGAGAATTCCAAAATACCTCCCTCCGAATGCCAAGCTGGTAGTCGGGTGGTACAACAAGACATTGCCCGCTTTCATCCGGAGCCACCTCCTCGGCGGCGGGAAGGAAGCTCGGCTGGCGCTTCTAATGTCTAGCTCACAAGCTCTTGAAGGATCATGTCCATGAAACATGCTCCGTGGGCTTGGATGAGAACCTTTTGTCCCACGCCTTTACAATTCATGCTCCCAATTAGAGTCTGGCTCCTCACAGAGTTTCGATCATCACAGGATGGTCAAGTTAAGCCACCCACAAAGCATCACAAAGCGTCTGTCCGATGCGCAACGCCGCCTCACCGAGGAGTGACTCACGAAACTTGAATCGTACCCCCGAGTTGCCTTATAAGCGAAACGCAATGCACCACAGCCGGAAACCGCCGCCCCAAAGAGACAACCTAGACCCTAAACCCTAAAGCCTAAACCCTAAACCCCACAAGCATGAGGTCCAGTGGCTCCACCTCGATTGTGACACCTATGCTGGCCACCGGCTGGTCCTTTCGCTGCTGTCGCCCTTCCTCATGCCCGGCTCTGTGCAGCTTGGGTACTATAGGGGCCTTATAATAATTAGAATAGGGTTTTGGGGCCCATTATACTATAGATACAATAAGGAACCCCCCAAAACCCTATTCTAATTATTTTGGCCCCTACATGACAGCTTTCGAGTATTGAGTATGGGTATTCTCGACGGCAGACCAAGATGAGGACCATCCTCAGGCTGACACTGCGAACGGTGGCAGTGGCACTCGTAATATCTTCGCATTCTGCAAGCAAGAGTTTCCAAAATGCTTAGTTCTTTGACCATTGAAGGCAATCCGCACCACAGGCGTGTAAAATGATTTGCAGTAGTATACTGCCAGCCCTTTAGGGTAGTCCAGTCGTTACGGCTTTTACTTTGGATGCTACCTCCATCCCTCGAATGGAAGCATATCGACACAGAGCACCAGAGCGGTCCTGTAGACGACATGTCCTCGTCCCAATCCGAGGCTAATCTTCGACGACATTCTCAACTACGCCGGCTACGAGGGCTATGCGTTGCAGGCTTTCTACGAGTTCATTCAGGCCGGAAGCGGGCTTTCACTCCTCGATTCCAGTTCCCGAGGCCCCCGGTATCAGCAGACAGAATACGTCAGCTTTGCAGAGTTTGCAAATCACCTTTTACTTCCGCCCTGTCTTGAATCGTCGACTCCAGCAGCAGAGCCCTGAAGTCCGAGAGTTTCAGGACTCAGGGGCCCAACACGATGCAAAGCATTTTGCTAGCATTCGCATGGCCCCATACTCTTGTGCAACGCCCCCACGAGTATCAATGTGTGCTAAGGCTGCTAAGGGTCCAGCAAAAGGATTCTGAACTTTATACCAAGGGGCTTTCTGGGAACTTACTGGATCTTAGGGCAATTCTTGGCATCCTTCCTTCCTTCAGACCGCGCCCCACTACTACACGCGCATTTCTTCTGAGCATTGTAGCCAAAAATACCCAACCAAGATCTGTGACTTCGCCTTGCCTCTCACATCTGAAACCTGAGCTTGACATAACCTCAATTCAGGCTCCACTGGTAGCTTAAGGCTAAAGCCACCGTATTTCTGAACAGGATCCTATCATATTGATGTTTTGCAATTAGCGGCTCACCACAACGGCAACATCGAAGGCCAGCATGAGGCTCAACATCCTGAAGTGCTGCACATTCTCATGCCTCTGTCTTTCCAAAAAAATGCCCAGGAGACCGGCTGGAGTTTCGAAGTCCTGGTGGCACCCTGGCGAGTGGAATGGTCCATTACCACAAAGACACCGCGCCTGGGCGCTGGAGGGTGTCTTAGGGGCTGAGTTTAACCTCTTGGGGCTTATATAAACCTATTTTAATTCCAAAGGTTAACCTTTTTTGGGCTCAGGTACTCGGCCCCTAAGGTGTATATGAAGGTGTAGATACTCATTCACATGCGAGCTCGTTTCATTGTTATGTTCGTAGAGTCGCTGTGGTAGTAGCAGTGGAAATAGGGGAGTGTGGGTGCTGATTGGTACCTATGGGTTGCTTGTGGATTCACGGCATTGTTTGGGTGGATGCAGGAAATGCAGCATTGTTCCATGCTAATGTTGTGGCAGCGGTCATCATTGAAGCCATTCGATGCGAAAGCGACTCCAAATCCTGAAGTAAAAAAGGCTCACAAACAAATCTTTGACTGCAGCCGATCCTGTGCAGGTTCACAACACATAATTTGCAGCAAGCAGTACCATGTTCCCAACCAGCTTTCCAATCCCGTCCATCTTCCACAGTCTTCCACATACTACATCCCCAGGTCCGCACGCAGCTCCCTTCCCTGGTGGCTTTCGCGGATGCGTGCTCGGGTCGAACATACGGGGGCAATCTAAGGGACATCTGCACATGTAGGATTTCGGATGTGGTCTAGACGAACTTCACAACAAGAGTTTTTGGGTATGGTTGGCTTACCGATCGATTTGGGAGGATGGCGTGACATAGTGTAAAAAATACTGCATCACGCTTAAATCGGTTTCGGGGTTCAGAGGCTCCTGCAGATGCCCGAGGGGGCCTGCTGCTTCAAGTTGCGTATCACGGGGCTTTGCAGCAGACTGTCAATATTCGGTTTTGCTCTGTAAACAGAACATGTGCGACAAGGCCGCAAATAGCTGTAGTCCAGGAGCCATCGCCGTGCGACTGGTGTCCCAGCAGAACGGCGCGCATCTGGAGAGAAAATGGCAGCAGGCTTGCTGGACCAGGAGTTGCAAATCCCATGTGAAACTTCGCAAGGTCTGTCCGAAGTCGAAGTTTCGTCGTTCCCGTGAATGAACTACAAGTATCAAACACATGTCGTGTTGTCTTGTCCTTGAGCATCTGCAGCCTCGGGTGGTCTGACGAGCGGCCGGTGCTTCGGATCTACGTGACGTTCGGAGTAAACGAAGAGAATTTTAGAGAAATCCCGGCCCCTCGAGATGAAAGCCGAACTGAAGAGCAAGAAGGATTGGAAGCTTAAACATGGACTTGCTTGCTTCAGCCTGGCAGGAGCCCCGTGCTCAGCAGGGTTTCTGAATCTGGATGGCCGCAGAGACCTATACCTGTATGGATCAGAATTAGTAACATGGCAGACCCCTCCTGGAATTTGGAGCCGAAAGAAACAATCACACGGTGTCATTCAATCACTTCATACATGTGGACTAGTCGGCTTGCGCGACCTTCATGTCCTATGTCTGGAATAGGGCACTATGCCTGCAGCAAGCACAGGATCGAGAGAACATGCCCCCCTGCGTTGCCAAGGCCATGGTCCCTTTGATTGCCAGGGGCGTGGCAGCAAAGCCACAGGCCGTCTCAACCTGTGCTTGAGCTGCGTGAGCGATCGGGGCAAGACTTGGGTGCTTCGAAATTGCGCTGCTACATGTTCTGACCTTCTTCGTAGCGCTCGGAACTACGAAGCTTGTCTTTTCAGTATTCGGGCTCTACGGCAGGCTTGAATCTGAAGTCTATTGTCGGAAAGGCTCGCGCTGCCACGACGAATGCGAGGGAAGGCCTGCGGTTAAAGTGATCGTCGGGAAGGGCTTGGGCTGGTGGAGCAAGAGCAAAGCAGACTGGAGGTTTGAAGACAGAAGGCAAGCCAAGCCCAACAAGTACGCCTTCTTGATGATCTAACAAGGCCGAGTTATCCCTGACTAACCTGGGAGATCCAGTACACCATACAGTTCTTGTTTGAATCGCGGCTGGCTTGTGCCCCGTTCACATGGCCTTGGTCTGCCCGAAAGCCTAGGACTTCAAGCCGTGAGGGTGTGTAGGATTTCCGAGGGCTATGGCAGCAGCTTCCCTTAGGCTGGGCCTTGTGCCTGTTCGGATCATGAGGCACACCAGAGCACGTCCCTTTTTCTAGGCACGAGAGCCGTTTGGTAAAGACTTGCATCCGTTGCGTGGACTTTCAAGGGCGTGCAGCACCTTGTGCCAGCCATGGCTTCGTCCTCGCAGAACACGGGCTCTGGAACGAGATTGGGTCGAAGAGTACGTGCTTGCCTCCTGAGTGGCGAGCTACTCGAGGTGGAGTTGTCACCGGGATCCGGTGCGGAGGAAGTCAGGAGCCAAGTCGCTCAGCGGCTAGGGCGCCATCGATTTGAGGTGGCGCTGCTGCAGGATGGAAAGAAGCTGCAGGATTGCGACCCTGTCCTGGGAGACGTGTCGGTGCTGGTGCAGCCTTTCTTGTCTCAGGATGTTATTGATGAGTTGATTCACAACATGAGGGCAGCCGGTGTTGCCTTCTCTGAAGGGATGACGGACGAAGAGGTCCGTCAAGCCGAAGAGAACTGCAAGATCCGCTTCCCGCCGGACCTGAAGCTGTTCCTGCAGACTGCCATGCCAGAGGGGCCCGAGTTTCCGAGTCATGATAGAACAAAGTCAAATCGTACTGAATCGTGTGTTCTTTTTCGGGGTATATGTAGGGTTTTCGCTGCATGACATTCAGCAGCCCTCGCGGTCTAGCTGCCTAGCTTCTCATCGCCAGCGTTGGTCCCTGGAGTTGCGGCTTATGCTTCAGCTAGATTGTGCAATCAGTGCACTCGAAGGCTGTTAAGCCCCTTTGAAGCTATTTAAAGCCTTCAGTTTGACCCAGGAACTGGCGCCGAACGGTTGCAGTCAGTGTGCACGACCATCACGCCGTGATGCGGGATGACATCCATGCAAGACTGGGAGGTGTACAGAGCTTCTGGTACACAGCTCCTTGGCTCGTTGGTCTTTTTACTGTATTTCCAGCTCTTACTTTGAACCCTAACCGGCACTTCCTGTCAGCCTTGAGACCGGATCCGAAGCATTAATAGTAATCGTAGCAATAATAGTAATAGTAATAGTAATAGTAATAGTAATAGTAATAGTAATAGTAATAGTAATAGTAATAGTAATAGTAATAATAGTAGTAGCTGTTGTTCCAAGGAGTGGGGGCCCCGACCGGAGGATAGAACTGAGCGTGCTTCGCTTACAGCAAGGCATCTGCATCTTGGCCACAAACAGATCCATGCAAACCTTAGGGTTTAGGGTTTAGGGAGGATAATCTCCAAGTTTAGGCATGAAGCTGACCGATCAGGTTTCTGACAGGAAGTTTACGGATCTAGATTGACATACATAGACCAAATCTGAAGCCCGTGTCCGCTGACGTTGGGTTGCCTAAGCAGAAACGCCGATACATCTTTATGCTTGCAAGCTTTGAGGAAAGGTGTGCCGCGGCTCATTCCTGTCTACCGCCACCACTTTGTCGTGAGCGGCACGCCGGCTGGTCAGCCGGTGCTGGGCGTCGCCGATCCATGTAGAGCCTTTAATTGCAAAGCACCGAGGCTTCCCGCGGGGCCCTTCAGGACTATAAGATGTTACGTAGAAGTTATAATAAGTGTTTCGGCTCTTGCCGGTAACTCATAGGTTTCCTAATGTATAGTGAAGTACAGTCTATAGTTGCAGGGAGCAGAGTTATTGGCTTGAGCGGCTATGAGCAGCTCATGCAAAAAGAGTCCTTGCATTCCCTCCCTATGCTCGCTCGCGCCAACCCGAGTCAAGGAATGTGTCTCCTGGCCACCGACCTGGCTGCATACTTCTCATTGATCTTCAACTTCCGGCCGGTGCGCCCGTACTTGAACTGCCCGGTGGTGACTGCAACCTTCTGGGGTGAGATCGAGAAGCATCTATTCCACCATCAGACCGTGATGAGCGGACTGTGGGGATAAGCAGAGACACGCCAAAAAAATGCTTGCGCACTGCTAGAATTTAAGGTCTTGATTGTTTAGAGGTGTGCGGGTTTAAGGCTGAAGCACGATTGATTCGGTGGAATCTCTTCCAGGTGGGATATTGCCTGCTCCACAAGGACCGTCAACGTCATTTGCCTGACTCCGGGTGTTTGCCTCGCATATGCAGGAGCTGAACATTCTAGTATCCGACATCCGGAATTATGGTAAGAGACCACAACCCCTAGTCTGGAAGAAGAAGCCTCATGCCCGAACTGGAGAACCGAGCTTATCCTGTCCCCCCAAGGCCCCTTGAGAATCGAATCGATGCCAGAATCCGCAGCCCAAACGACTCTAATAACTATGCGAGCTCCATCTTGCCAATATAGGGGTCCCCCTTTCTATAAGTCAAAACCCCATTCCAACTATTAGGGCTGCTTTCTTTCCTCCACAGAGCCCTTCATGCTCTGTCTCCGACTAAGCCCATGGGAAGATGGTCGCAGGGCTTGAAAGCAAGTCGGGCTAGCATCGCGGCCTCATCTTCCACTTCTGAGAACCGAAGAAAGCTCCTGGAAACTGCCACCCTTGCCGAACACCTGTGACAGTCCTTGTCAGGCACCTGGACCCCATCGAGCAGCGCCGCTTTGCGGAAGGCCGGTCTCTACTGTTGACATCCTCTGACATTTTGCTCCGCCTTTGGATCAAGCCTCAAGATTGTAAGCCTCTCCAGACCAAGACTGTAGCGAATGATTTTTGCTTATTGCAGGTCGTCCAAGTATCAACCCAAGGCTCGGAAGCCTAAACTGAAACCCTGGAAGAGCTATGGGTCCAGAAATATGGAGGTGACGGTGTCTTAGGTGGATTCTCGGGCACATGTCTAGGAAGGTGGGAAGCTTGTTTGTTTCATTGGGGGGTGCACAGGGCGAGAAGCAGCGGCATTGGTACGTGGACGTCCCTGTTCTTTCGACACGCCCAGTTCACCGAGCATCAGAGGTTGCCAGGCCTTTTGCACACCTTGCGGGAGGGCGAAGGGTTCTCGAGGAGTATGCCCGGTTGTTTGCAGTGCTGAGAAACATCTTGCCAGGCTCTGGGTTCCGCTATCCAGACCGGCCCCATGTGGTGATCACCGTGGCTCTGTTCCGAAGAGGGTTGAGCCTGAGTTCTCTGCACGGGTGGGAGGGTCTCTGCGGATATTGCCAATCGCTATAATGATTTAATGAAGTGACACGCTTCATATCCCACAGCCTGCTTGATAAGGCAAGTCGAGACATGGGCCGCACTGCCTCCACGTGGGTCTTCAACGCCACGCGTCTACTTTTCCGACAGGCAGTTGGCTCTCGGGATTGGTTGTGCGTTGCTCGTGCAGTGTCCCGTACGAAATTCGTGAGGCGCCGTTGCGATCTTCACGGCTTCACGACTGGCATAGTAAAGTCTCGACCGCAAAAACCTCCGAATTTGGCTGAAAAGCCGGAGGCAACAAGAAGCCGCAAAACTCTACATCCTAATCCTATAAGCTCAAACCCCTCAGCCCCTACCAAAAAGCAACTTACGGCTGACAGGCCAAAGAGGCCTGCGACTCGCAGCTCGGTCTGGGAAAGTTCAAGCTTGCGGCTGAACGGTTCAGGGTTTATAGGGGTTTAGAGTTTCAGGCTGGGTTCTGGGTTTCTAAGAGGGTATGGTTAAGGGTTATATATGTTTAGGAAGTATTTAGCGTTGAGGGTTAAGTTTACGGTTTGGGAAAAACATGGTTTACGGCTTAAGAGTGCCAGGCTTAATTACCGCTTCTAGGCTCAGGTTCCATCCGATCAGTCGGGTTGGAGCGATCCCTGATGGATGTCCACAGACCGCTGGAGATTTGAAAACACGGTTCTGGAAAACAGGATATATACGATTTGCTGCATTGACAATTAACACCCATAAACACACGTATACATGTGCAGTGCACTTTGAGACACTGTACATACCAGCATTCCATGACGCATCGTGCAGCAACGGAACAGGGAATGCAACACTGTGAAATGCAGTGGGTGTCCGACGATTAGCTCACGGCACTGGCTGCTGTGCAGTACTGTTCCTACTGATCTTTTAACGGCATGCTGCATATACGGTACTCACCCGAAACCTGGAGGCGCGTGGAGTTCATCGGCCAAAGAAAATTTAAGTCTGGGATGGGAAAACCAGGCCGTGGCTAGATCATCCCTGCATAGGACTAATGTGCGAATATTACACGCTGGCAAGCCCTAAGAACGACCCAGCCCTCCCCCAAAACAGGTTTAGGGCCTTTAGGACTAAGGTTTTGGGATTCAAGCTTAAGGGGTCTATAGGGCTCAGAGCTAAGAAGCAGCAAAGGCAGGGAGCCGAAAAAAACAGAGAGCCATCCCAGGTACTGGATGCGATGCCTGGACCGCTCCAAAATTCAGCATCGCCTGGAGACCGGAGCCCATGTGGCCGCTCTGAGGAAGTTAGCCGCATGCTTACGGAGCAACGAAGCTCTGAACAAAGTAGTGTTGAGGGCTTCGGGATTGTCTACTGCATATGGATCACAACAGTTTCCCGAGAAGCTTCCATTGACCCTTTGTCCTCTGGCAGATACTGGGAAGAATGGTCCAGAGCTGTTTCACAGGTGATCAAGACGCACGAGTGGACGGGCGAGATGTCGAAAGCATCGTTTGACGAGGTGCGCACTGTTCCGCAGTATGCCACGTGCTCTCGGGCCACATGCTGTCGATACAACCCGTCCAGGGACGACGCCCTCAGGTGCCATTTGGCGTTGCACAGAATCAGCTGAAACTGAAAATCTGGGGTTCCTTCCTTATAGCTTAGGTGGAAAGTGGTACAGTTGCCTTTGGTTCAATTTGCTCACAGTGTTTGCTCTTGGTATTGTAGCTCCTTTCCATTGGCGAGAAACATCGAGTTGATGATGTTGGATACTCTGATGCACGTCCATTGTAATGTGAGGTTTGTCGTTAAATGCCATGGTGGGACCATCGGCGCGGAGTCCCGGAGCCCAACCCCCCAGACCAAGTCGAGTTCAATCTGTTTAAGATCTGATTCATCTGATAATAACTTTCCTTTAGAAGGCAGCAAGTTGTGAGATTCAGATCCACCAGGCTTCCAGCCTGTCACATCTGTCAGCCTTCCTGAGCAGGTGTCGCCCTTGTTCACGCACGTGATCGTCAGCGTGAGACAAGGCTTCGCCGAGGCAGCCCGTTTGGGTGCAAGGTTTAAAGTTCATGGTTTGGGCTTTCTGGTGCCCTTAAACCTGAACACACCCTATCGCCGCCTTGATAAGAAGAGTTTTGCTCGTCTTGGAGTATGATGGTGAGCCATAAGCGGGGATGGCGATTAATGGTTTTGTATCTGAACCTTCGGGGTTCGCCTTTTGGGTTTTCCCGGACTATACGATTCAACTCTCGGGCGGATCGAATTTAGCTCGATGCCATTGGGATGTTTTGGAGGTTGTGCTCACAGATGTTATTTCTTAGCTGCCGGCTTGTCAAACGTAGCTATATAAGGATCACGTCTCGCCCAAGACTGCAGCGACTGAAAGCAGGCCTCTGACCGCCAATCGGTAGAAGCCGGAAGCGTAGCTCCCCAGACATCTCTTGCTTTTGGCAGAGGATCCGGCTTGGATGAAGGTGGCCACACATGTCCCTCGGATGTCCCATCTTAAGGGTTTGCAAGTTGGGAAGAAGATCCTTTTGCAAGTTGCTCTTCAGACCTGCGTGGCTTGAGCTGGAGGCAGGGAGGAGCTGAAAAGTAGAGTCGAACGAAAGGTTCTCTTGCTCGGGAAGCGGCACGCGCATGCCCAGACGGCTATAAAAACATGTTTCTTGATGAATATGTCGTTTGAGGTTATTCATTTCGAAGAGCTGGTGGCCTATGTCCCCTGGATGCAACCAACGCCTGGAAGTGTCGGTCTTCCCAGTTGACCCGCTCAAGGCAACCTCATGCGGTAGGGACTAATCCCACAAGCTCGAAGCAACTAGTTCCACTCCTGGAGACGATCCCAACCGCTTCGGTGAGCCATAGACAACTCCTTCAAGTGCCAAGATCGCAAGGCGACAGCCCCGGAAGGATGTGCCCCTTCCCAAGGCCCCAAGATCGCCAACTTCAGCCGCAGCACAAGCCCTGAAGCCTGCTATGGCCGAAGCAGACAGGAACCCCCCCGAACACATTCGAAGCCGCGACGAGGACAAGGACCACCCGGAGGATCCCGCAAAGATCGGGGCCATCAGTGTGCTGCGGAAGCTCGCCAACCATCTGGGCCACTGGGGCGCAGCTGAGAGAAAGCGGGGGGGGGGGGGGGGGGGTTGCCATCTTACTTTAAGTCTTTATGTTTTAGAAGGGGCTTGAGGCTCTATAGCTTCATTGAGAGTCTTTGGCCTGTGGGAACTGCAACGAATGGCTCACTGCGGGATGAGAGCTGGGAGCTCTGATTCCCCGATCCCAAACCATACCCGAACCCTCGCCAGTCTACTTTCGCCCGTAGGTTTCAAGTCTTTCCAGACACTATATAGACTTATAGGGGCCCTATGTAAGCATAAAGTAGCTTGCGGGCTGGCGAAGTGCATCGTGAATGCTCAAAGCTCTAAGCTCTAAACCTATTGATTGCACACGGGTTGCTATACTGGGCAAGTAGCCCGGTAGTCGTCGTCGTCGCCGTTGTCGTTGTCGTGGTTGTGTTCCCCTGCTTACGATTATGATTGTGTTTGATCTCCTTGTTGCTATATTATACTATAATATAGCATATTATATTATATTGCATGATATTATATATTAACCTATATATTATACTGTACGATTAATGTGTCCCACAAGGTCCTCAAGTCTAAGCCCAGGCCTTTCGTCCCTCACCGAGCACGACCTTCGGTGTGTGGACTACGATTTGATGACGTGACCTGTCGGCTATCAGCTTCTTTGAGCATGAAAGGATGGACCACGATAGATCGCAGGGATAGATTGCTTATCGAAATTGCGGAACATTTCCAGACTTTCAACTTGACTTGCTCTTCTTCGTACAGCGTGAGTCAAGTGGCTCTGACTTCCATCTTGCCAAGCATCTCTCCGGTTCAGCCCTCGGCGGTCACGAAAAACATGTGAAGACAGGAAGGCTTCAGAAGCGTCTCCCTCAACGTCCTTGCCCCAATGGCAGCAAACTTGAAGTCAGCCAGCCGGCTTCGAGGGACAAAATGTTGACGAGCCGGAATGCGGCACATGTAAACGCGGACAATATGACTCCCATTGTTTCCCTACCAGCTAAAGTGCTCAAGAAATGGCAGCGTGCTCACATAGTGGTCTTGGTAACCAAGCCCCTAAGATCTCAGATCTTATCTGGCGACGCTTGCAGGCTGCCGATGCCACGCTTCGGCTGCGACCAGACTACGTGGCTTGTCGGCATGCAAGTCGTTGAATGTGGGCGTCCGGCAGGTACGAGCACTTTACTGGTTTCGCAAAGCGCACTATTAACTATCAATAACCAACCAATTTCAACAACAGCTCTCTCTCTCTCTCTATATATATATGTATGTATTATATATATATACATACATGTGTATGTATATATAACATACATTCACACAGTTCCATACGTTATACATACATACATACATACATACATACATACATACATACATATACACACACAAAAACGGATAGACATGCATATGCACCGGATAGGATTGAGATCATGTGCGGCTACGGGGGCTCAAGCCGTGAAATGATTGTTCAGCGTGTGAAAGTGTGAAACGCATTGGGGTTTAGTAAAGCAAGTGGCTCGGAGCACCACATTCGAAGAGCGTCGATATGCATCAATCGTATGGTTGAGACAAGACCCTCACTACCCTGAGCCTCAGGCACTAGTGTTTTAACACAGCCTGCGAAAAGATGCTACTTTCCTGCATTGCTCATCCCCCGTGGGTCGAACCCGATGGCTGCCCGAGATGCCTTTCAAGAGCCTTCGAACATGGTCCTTGAACCCCTGTAGTGGTCATTGCGGTCTAGGCATCTCCGGATTCATGTGAAGGGCTCTTGGGTTTGGAGATTTGGGGATTCACTATCCCGCACCGCGGCAAAAGGAAACTGTGGCCTTTCCACGGTCGACGCGGAGGGCGTCCAATCCCACGACTTGATCCACGAAGTGAATGAGGAGTGGCTTGGCTGCCCACGAAGGTGTAGTTGTGCAGCGCTGGCCATCGACTTCAACCAAGGCTCTCTCTGTGTCTCTCCCTCTCTGTCTCTGTCTCTGTCTCTGTCTCTCTCTCTCTCTCTCGCTCTGATCTGTCTATCTTTCTATCTATCTATGTCCATGTGTGTGCAGATAGATAGATAGATAGATAGATAGAGAGATAGATATGTAGATAGGTAGATCGATAGATAGGTACATGTCTCTCTGTCCTTCTTTTTCCACAATATCTGTGAAGCTATGCATTTTACTGCAGCTGCACTATTGAAACCATGTACACACACACGCAGCGAATACCTACCAGTCAATGGAGCTCGTTCAATTGGTTCTTGTGTTTGTGCCCCTGAACCTTCAGCTGCAGGAATGTGCTGTAAAGAATCTCACAAAGCGCGGGGCCAGCTTTCAGGCTTAACGGACGATCCTACTTGTAACTTCACTCGGAACCGGAGCTGTTGCTAAACCGGTACAGGCTCCCAGTACGTTTGGCATGGAAAAGGCCCCGACCGAATAGTATAAGTTGAGAAAAAGGCCGTAGAAATACGTTTTAGGGCATGTTCACGCTTTGGAGTTTCGGTCCTTTTTAGGGGCGTTGATATCGAGAGTCGAAAGAGATCCGTTGGTCTGACGCATGAATGAGAGTTTTGACACGACACAGGTGTTCTCTGATCTTGCTCAGCCAGTATGATGCAGCATGTGTACATACCGATCTGCGACGATGCTTGGGACTTGGCTGGCTGCTGGTCAAGGATCCGTTCGCGAAGCGACTTCTCTAGTGCTATAGCTTACAGAACCTCGTTGTTGGAAGTGTCGCAAAGTTCGATCCCACAGTCCCATACGCCTGCTTGACAGCATGTCCTGGCTGAGCGTGTCGTCTCTAGACCACCATCTCTGAGCAGCCGCCCGTGAGTTTCAAGTTGGAAGTTTATGAGTTTTGAGGCATCCGCAGGACGTCGAAGCCCCCAGGAAGTGACGATCTCTCATTCTGGTCACTTGCAGGCTAAGGTTCTCTTCATGTCTTCACCGAACTCCGGGCGGCACTTCCTGATTTTGGCTCCTGACATGCTACAGAAGCTGGTGCATGTTTGCACTGCGGTTTCCTGCAGCGCTGCAGCAAGAGGGCGCGCGTGGGCATGCCACAGTTTGTCCGTCAACAGCACTGACGGCTGTAGCCTGAGGAGTTTCAAAACCCTGGAGGAAGCGGCAGAGCATGGCTACAGAGCCAGCTACTTGCTCCGTTCCAAAAACTCTTGAACTGCGATGCAGGATCCAGGAATTGAGGCGTGTTGCACTCGTGGATGTGTTGGGTCACATCATCGAGGGCTACAGCATTTGTTGAGCATCGTGCTACTCTGCTACTTCGTCCGGATTCATGTTCGCCAGCGGCAAGCATTGCTTGCATGCTTCTAGTCCAGGTACCATTTGCTTCTCCAACACCTTTGGCTGTGGTTCAGCGCAAAATTCTGAGACAGTGATGTAGATGTGGCTAGTATGCACCGATGTTACTTTACCGTTGGTTTTGATGTTATTGCCATAGGTCAGGGTGAGGAGGAAGAGGAGGATGAGAGTGCTTTCGACCATTAAGGTGACGATGATCAATGGTATGTATGATGTTGATGTCGAGGATGACGATGGACATTGGGTATTTCTATGCAGATCTTCCTGTTGATGATTGGCCCTGACCCTCACAAAAAGAGATGCCTGCGAAGAAGAGGTACCCCAAATCGTTTAGCGGAGTCCAAGCCAACTCTAAGGGGCCCGTCCCAGGGAGAAATCCAGCCCCGATGACCCCGAAACCCTGCCTTTGCCTCAGGGAGCCCTTTACGGTGCTCAGGAGCCGTGCGATGCATTGCACTTATTGCGCCCTTTACATTATATTATATTATATTTTATTATATTATATTTTATTTTATATTCTTGCGGCGCAGATTTCGGGCTTGTCTTAGAGCCACACTTTCTTGGACTAAGCTCCCCCCCCTTGAAGGAAAGGAGCATCAGTAGCATCAGCGGATGTGGGGATGACTCTGTGTTGTCCCGAAGGCTGCGGCAAGAGGCACTTCGCTCACATATTTCGGACGTCTTCATGATGTGCTGTGCTGGTGGCCTGAAACACACAACCTGCGTACCCCCAAGATCGAGCCATGGGAAAGGCAAAGTACACGAAGCCCCCAGAAACTCTACGATGTCACTCCTCTTCCTCGCAGGAGCGCGTTACGGTTCTTTGCCTGAGCGCCTTGTTCTGGTGGCTCTCTCGGACAGGTTTTAGGGAAGAGAAGCATGATTTTTGTTCTGCTTTGCGCAGTGCCTAGCACATATAGAATATTGTACGTAGTTTTGCAGAACAACATGCCTACCGCATCGTTTGTAAACATGTACATAAATGCATTATTGCGTTTGCAGTTGAACTGCTTGACCAGTTGTTTTACTTGATTTGCGCCCCGCCGCTTGAAAGACACTTCGTAAGAGCAGGCCAAAGTAGAGCGGAAGGACGGCAGCAGGGTTCATCGCAAAGTCAGTTTCAGGACCTAAGACTGATGCTTCCGACACCTAACCACATGCCCCGTTTGCATAGCAGCCGCAAGCCCTACAGTAGCCTTTGCAAGACCCTCTAGGCCGCTTCGCTTAAGGTGGCTGTCGGGTGCAGCGATGCACATCTTGAGCTTTTGCGGGATGCTGACGCTGAGCCTGGTGCCTGGCATGGCTGAACCTACCATCCGATTTCGAGCAGGCTTAGGCGTTGGTCTAGCTTAGCTCTTGAGATTGAAGTGTCTGAGGTTTTTCGGGGGCTGAACAGTCGAAGAACCCTTGACCTTCAAAACTGATGTCTTATCGTCTTAACGTGAAACTCGTTAGCAAAGCCTGGAACTCGGATCCGACTCCCCCACGCATTCATAACCCCTGAAGCTCCTTAAAGGCTTGGATCTCACAGTTTTACGCCAATTTTTAGGGTCTTGCCGTCCTGTCAGGCCCTTTTGGAGTGACAGGCGTGTTATCCCTATAGAGTTTAGTGTCATGTTTACTGTCCGTCGATGGGTTGGTGAGTGATGTTACCGCCATTCCGTTCCGGAGATCTCATCTGTCAGACAGAAGTCGCCGTCGCCCGGTTGCAACCCTCGAATATCGGGTTTGTTAGTCGTAAGGAAGTGATAAACCACCACCATAGTGCCGCCCGCAGCACTTGCAGCACCCACGGCGGTAAGAATCCAATAGTAAGTCAGAGTCATCATATCAGTTCGTTATACTAATGCTCGCTTCGAGTACCCCAACCAAAGCGAATGCACATGTTGATGTTGCACGGTCTTGTTCATGGTTATCAGTTATCGCAATCAGAAAACGAAGCATACTAGCCATGGGTAGGAAGCAGGAGCAGTGATTGTGCGAAGACCATGACGATGATGACGATGAGCATGACCATGACGATGATGATGATGATGATGATGATGATGCCTGGAGTTTTAATTTAAGTGCGTGGCGATTGCATGCAGACTCCTTTTCAAGTGGTCTCTGCCTGGAGCAGTACGATGTTTCGTACAGATTTCCTATAAGAAGCTAGAGCATGCTGCCAGCAGCGAACTGCGCTTGCCCTCCGTGGAAAGAACCTCTGTGTCTATGCGAGGCACCCCGCCATGCAGAGGGGGACCATTCACTGCATTCTAGGTCATAAAGCCTGTAACTTTGCCTGCTGGAGTGCTTTTCGATCGATCGCGGGCCATGGTCAAAGCCATGGGTGCGGCCGGAACAAGCCATGCCCTCCCAGGCCTAGGGGCATCGGACGGTCCTTGGTAGTCAAATCTCAATGTCCTGTTTTTTTTTAAATTGAGGGGACTTTGTCTCACCGATTGAATAAAGCCCATAAAGGAACCAATGTTGTCCTTTCACCTTCTTGCCTTCTTGTTTAGTCTGTATTCGTCGCAGCAGCACCTACCAAAAAGACACCTTCTGCCTCCTTGAGGCTCACCGACAGAATACAAACTAGCAACGCCTTGTACACGGCGGACACCTCTAGCCGAGACATCCGTACCGTGGCCACCCGAGGCATTAAGGATGGTTCTGCCAGCATGCACAACGCTGAAACGGAAGGCTCTGAAGACTTTCGCAACTCCCTGGCAAAACCGGAAGCCAAGTACCCCAGAGGCACAACTCCAGCGGCTGCTGACCACGAACCGGGTCCAGAGGTGCGGGCGAGATTGTGTAATGGGGTCAGGACCTGAACGGGCGCTCGGGCTACGCCTTGCCGGGTAGGGCTCAGAGGGCATTGAAGCTTTGTTTACGGCTCTTTCCGGTCTTTGTGTGTTGATCTGATCACGCCACATGGAGTTCGTGCTTTGACCCTTGGAGTGACTTGCCAGGTTTCGAACCCAGGCATGCCACCTTTTGAGACTCTATCCGTTCTTCCTGTGGCCAAGTATATTATACGTGCATGGTTCCATTCGCGCAATCGGCCAAACCCGACACGTCTTGTCACTGTCCGGAACACTCACCGAACTGCCCCACAAGCAACTTCCCAAAACCCCAGTTTTAGTGGAGCCTCCCGAAGGCTTCATCCCGCTACCGCTGCCTTCCAGCAGCTCCTGGCTGGGGAAGCCAAATCCGGCGATGGCTTCCGTGCCGAGCTTTGGTTCCGCAGGCTCCCCTTTTGGGCCGGAAGGTTTCGGATCGTCTGCACAGGCCGCCGAAGGTTCCCAAATCTTCGAAGAACCGAAGCTTCCGCTAATTACTCTATGTCTTCAGGGCCAAAACTCCCGCAGGCACAGAGCCTGAAGCCCACTTTGCTTCAAGAACTTGAAATACTTCAAACTTGCGTGCTCACTCCTTCTGACTCTCCACCCAGAACCCCACGCCCCACATTTTGCAAAAGCAAACTAGCAGGATGGTTTGGAGCAAGTGCGCGCCGGACGCCGCCAGCTACACTTCTGTCATTGCAGCCTTTGCTCGCGCAGGCGGCTTCAATCTTCAGGGCTTTAAGACTTGCTCCTGTTCGTAAGAGCTTCGCTTGCTCCGATAGAGCCTCTTCCCAGCAGTGGTGCAGTTGAAACGAAGATCATAAAGCATGTCGCGGTAGAATCTGCGGAGACCTCGCAATGTGAGTTTGACTATCCCCTTACAGTCTCTGCATGGTTATACTATAATTTATACTACAATGCACACCTAATGCACTATTCTAAGGGCCTTGAAAACCCAGTATTATGGCGGTCCCGGTCTTCCCCCCCGCCCCCCTCCCGAGACTCCTGCCCCCATAGGTGTTGGTTTAGTGCAGATGGGGGTCTAGGGGTGTCATCTCACACAGCAGCTGTGGGCAGATCTATGGATGGGACCACGAGAGGTGTCTTGCATCACCAATGATCGCTCGATCTGTTGTTATGTCTATTTGAGATATTGGTTGTTGGAGTGATGCACGTATCCAGGCGCACCCAGCAACGCCGAAATTTGGATCCGACGAATGGACCTTCGCGGCATGCGGGTGCCCGTCGCAGCTTGTGCCGCGGACTGCAAAAAAAACATGTGAACCAAGCGACATTATGCAAAAACAGAACCGGATCAACATATTTTGGAGTTGCGAATGTTCAAGCAAAGACATGGTACGCGTTGTACCTGTGTGTGTGTGTGTCTGTTCCCGTCCGTCCTTGGTTCCTTACTAGCATTTTCCATTTACGCGCTCAGTCACTGAGTCTTTGACAGACCGGCATGCACGTACATGCATACATGAATGTGTGTGTGTGTGTTTATGCAAACTGCAAACTTTGACACGCGCATCATTGCATACTTGTACATGCATGCATGTGCACATACATACCTGAGTACCGCACATACACATACATACATACATACATACATACATACATACATAAATACATACATACCTTCATACAAATACACCCACGCCTGCACCAAACACACGTCCATTCCTACATACTTACATACATGCACGCACCCATGCATGCATGCATGCATGCATGCATGCATGCATGCACACATTACCCAAACTTGCCGCCGAATTTGTGCGAACATATTTCAGCATGCAAGCAAGCGGGTCGGTAGGTAGGTAGACAGGTAGGTAGGTAGGTAGGTAGGTAGGTAGGTAGGTAGGTAAGTAGGTCGGTAGGTAGGTAGGTAGGTAGGTAGGTAGGTAGGTAGGTCGGTTGGTAGGCAGGTAGGTAG
>CAJNJA010002448.1:27055-45640 GCA_905231915.1 Symbiodinium necroappetens | reverse complement strand
CATGCTCAAAACAATTCAGGGGCGGATTGATAGGTATGCAAAGGACAGATCTGCACATCCAGCTGATGACTTGCAACTCTTGGAGCCTGGGGCGTCGTGGTCTCGCTGGCTGTGCTGCTAGTAGAAGTCTCCTCGGACGACCACCGCTGGGCACATTCGGATAGGCAAAAAAACAGTCTGCAGCTCTATTTTGCAGCCCTCGACTAATTGGTGCAAAGGGCCACCGGTGTCGTGGTCTCGCTGGTGGTCATGCTACTACTCGTGGTCGAAGATGCCTCACATGCTCAAAACAATTCAGGGGCGGACTGCTAGGTATGCAAAGGACAGATCTGCACATCCAGCTGATGACTTGCAACTCTTGGAGCCTGAGGCGTCGTGGTCTCGCTGGCAGCTTCACTGGTTGTGCTGCTAGTAGAAGTCTCCTCGGACGACCACCGCTGGGCACATCCGGATAGGCAAAAAAACAGTCTTGCAGCTCTATTTTGCAGCCCTCGACTAATTGGTGCAAAGGGCCACCGGTGTCGTGGTCTCGCTGGCGGTCATGCTACTACTCGTGGTCGAAGATGCCTCACATGCTCAAAACAATTCAGGGGCGGACTGCTAGGTATGCAAAGGACAGATCTGCACATCCAGCTGATGACTTGCAAGTCTTGGAGCCTGAGGCGTCGTGGTCTCGCTGGCAGCTTCACTGGTTGTGCTGCTAGTAGAAGTCTCCTCGGACCACCACCACTGAGCACATTCAGACACCTCACGGGAAGCCCCTCGACTCCAATTGGTCCAAACGGCCAACGGCGTCGTGGTTTCTCTTGTGGTCATGCTACTGCTCGTCGTCGAAGATGCCTTAGATAAAAGCCTACTGCTCATCTGACAAACACTTGCACTACTGCGAGTGTTGCTTCCCAGACTCCAAATTGTCATGACATGTGTGAGCTCCGCCACGCAGAAACATGTCTCATGAACCCAAGCTGCAGCCGACGTCGTCGTCACGCTAGCATTTGCTGCGCCATTGGTTGACGTGGCCTCGGTTTTATGCCAGACATGCAATCATCCGCTTCAATAAAAACCCGTACTGCGCTAGAAGAAAGAGAACCTGTTGCACTGGAAGACACTAGGCATAAGACAAACAAAATCCAATGAAATGCAGTTGAGTACTGTAATATGTATGAGCCTGAAGCGCTGCTGGTGCTATCATCGGAGGGCGTCTACCCGGATCTCCCCAACGCGCAAACAAGGCGCCATGTAACACACACCGGAGCTTATTCCTGAAGAGCAGACTTCCCCTCCCTAAACCCGAAACTTCTGCAAGCCCTCCCACAAGCAAAGATTGAAAGGATCGCTCTTGTCTGGATCCGGCCCTGGGTTCAGCGCTGATGCTACCACGCGGCTGCGACTACGACTGCGACGATGACGATGACGATGACGACGACTACTCCTACTACTGCTACTGCTACCGCTATTGCTACTTCTGCTGCTGCTGCTGTTGCTGTTGCTGCTGCTGTGGCTGCTGCTGTTGCCGCTGCTGTTGCTGCTACTGCTGTTGCTGCTATCCGCCAGTGCCGGTAGCTGAACAAGTTCTCCCAGTGCTTCAGGCTGCATCGACATACCGGCGGAAAAACCACTGTTTAGGAAGGTTTAGGACATCATGTTCGTGTCGTCTCCTGCAGCATCGGTACACACATGATTCAAGGAATGGTCTTCCCGTGAGAGTTCGGTGTGTCCAGCTTCTAGAACCAACGGGTGCAACGATTCCTCTCTCTTCGAGCCTTCGCGGTCGCTGCTTCGATGAAGCGTGACCGTTCTAGAGACTTGGGAAAAGACGTCGCATCTTGGGAGGACCAAGATGAATCGTTTTTTGTTTAGTTGCCGCACGGTATACCGTGCTGTGGGGCAATATAGTGCTCGCATTCAGCACATCCAGCTGACAGTCACAGAACCTAGACTTCTGATTGAGAAAGGCCCATCTCTGAAGAGACGTGGGAGACATTTTCCCTCTCGAAGAGAATGCTTGCTTCTTTTCAATCAGTGGTCGAGATTAAGCCGTTGCATCTTC
The DNA here is from genome assembly GCA_905231915.1 of Symbiodinium necroappetens. Taxonomy (NCBI): domain Eukaryota; class Dinophyceae; order Suessiales; family Symbiodiniaceae; genus Symbiodinium; species Symbiodinium necroappetens. The sequence continues at coordinate 43,590 of CAJNJA010002448.1, read as the reverse complement.
ACGTGCCAGGTGTTTTGGAAGCATGTACACACAGTCCGAACAGAGCGTGCCTCCCCTCAGATGGACCCAGGGAGGAGCAGGTAAATCGTACAAGCACAGCTAAGACGTTACAATAAGAAGACTTTGTGGAATATTGGTAGCGATAACAATCGCACCGATCAGGAGCATGATGACAAACCCTCGCTTGCCTTGTCTTCCAATTCACGGCTGTCTCTCTCTCTCTCTCTCTCTCTCTCTCTCTCTTTATCTGAACGGGCGAATCCTTTATTCACGCGCCATCAGCATGCAGAACTCGCGGTTAGAACTGTCAGGAGCCATCACGAGGACGAGAAGCGTGTAAGAGTAGCATGCCGCTGTTCCTTTGGCCATCCCCCTGCATCCTCCGCAGAGCCACGGTTTAGGGTTTAGGTTTTAGGGTTTAGGGTTTAGGGCCAGGGTTTAGGGTTGAGGTAGCTGCTTTCGGTCGTAGTACTCGGGATCAACTGTACAGTACACGCACAAAATTTTGCAGAATGGAGTATTGAAACCTACCCCATGGTGGAGACCCTAAAAGCCTAAAGCCCTATAAACAGGCTTAAATATGAAAATAGATAAACAGATAAGTATATATATATATATTCATATGCATACATACAGATTTATTTACTCATGCTATTTATATATACATCTGATACATTTACATGCACGTGTACATGCAGACAGAGAGCCAGACAGAGAGAGAGACACTGTCATCATTCGGCTGTGCACATATATCCTAGACGCCGAGCTCTCACCCCGCAGCCGTAAGATTTTCTTTGTTGAAGCTCCCAGGCATCACACACAGAACTCTTGCTCGTCCATGGGATCCTCGGGGAAGATTTGGCAATGTGGGCACGTGCTGGGGCTCCAAGGCGTATGCGTTTTCCGGAGCGACCGGGACCCGAACCTTCCCGAGCGGCCTAGGCTCTTGTGTGAATTAGAATAGTTAGAGCTGATTCGATTCGGGTTTGTATATGGATCTCCAGGGGTTCTTGATACGCTGTCTGCAGGGTTTCACGAGGCTTCATCGTGAACTGGGTGTGAGGGTTTGGGGCTTAGACTGTTGCTATTCTCCAAGCCACTGAGCCTAAGCCCCAATGTCTAGCACTTAATCCTTGGAGACCAAATGGACCCTTATAAGAAGGGGCCCTGTAGACCCCTATACTATGAATGAATCCTTCGCAACCGACGGAAGTGCCCTCGGTACCTGAAATCCTCAACTGCAACTCAACCCGGTGTTGCAGTTTAGCATCTTATCTTGGATTCAGGGTCCTACCCTAAACCCTAAACCCTAAATCCTCTCAAAGTTTCGGACAGCAGAGCTAGGGGTGTTTGGTGATGCAGGGTCCTGGTACAACTTGGCAGTTTTTTTCCGCCTCCTCCGCATCCCGCTTTCCTGAAGAAGACGGGCCGAAGCGGTACGGCAGCAGCGCGGGAGCATCTGGGGCCTTCCGGCTTGGAACTACGATGACACAAGAGAAAGCACGCAAGAGAGACACAGAGAGAGATGGATAGATGCATAGGTAGATAGATGAGGAGATAGATAGATAGATAGGTAGGTAGGTAGGTAGGTAGGTAGGTAGGTAGGTAGGTAGAGGTAGATAAAGATAGACAGACAGATACAGACATAGAGAGACAGATGTAGTTAATTATTTCTACGCCTGCCACAACAACGGCCTAAACTCGAAACCCTAAGCCCTACTACTGTTGATGATATTAATCCTGCATTACCTTAAGGACCCTAAACCATGGGAATTAGGGTATGTTCCTCATTCTGGGTAATGCTAAGGATTTATATCCCTAAACCCTAAACCCCTAAAACCCTAAACCCCTAAAGCCCTAAAACCGTAAAACCCTAAAACCCTAAGACCCTAAGCCATACATCATCAAGCGTAGTACGGGCCGTAAGTAGGGTTTGAGCCCCCAATATCCCTTAATTAAGGAATATACCTTAAATCATATTAGGGATCCTACTATAGTTTAAGGAATATTCCTTAATTAAGGGTTTAGGGTTTAGGGTTTAGGGTTTCCCAATATCCCTTAATTAAGGGATATTGGAGTCTCTGGGGGGTTTGAGCCCCTCCTTCGGTAGAGATCAGCCGGTCTCAGGGCATGCAGGGCTCGCGGATCTAGACTCTACCCGGGCCTTTCTGCTTTTAGGGTATAGGATTTAGGGTTTAGGGTATAGGATTTAGGGTTTAGGGTATATAGGATTCAGGGTTTAGGGTATAGGGTATAGGATTTAGGGTTTAGGGTCTAGGGTTTAGGGCTTAGGGTAGATATATCGAGGTTGTGGGCCGGATTTTGGTGACTTCCGCTTCGGGCTCGTAAGAGCCCCCACAGGCCAAGGGGGCTTCAAGGTGGCTTGAAAGGTGGGCTTGAAGGGGGCTTAAGGGAAGGCTTAAAGCAAGACTCCTCTTCGACCCTCCGTGCTACTCCCTCTCCTGAAATTTGGGATTTGCCTTCGAGGGTCACGAAGATGCTCCTCCTCACACCATAATAGTACGGCACCCGAATGTAAGAAGGACCCTAAAAGGGACCCTAATTTAGAGAACTACCCGTATGTATGAATACTCCAGGATGCTCCTCCTCACATTTTGACTTGGACTGGCCATGCAGTCCGGTCCCTGAGGTATTTTGTTTAGGGGAGATAACTCCCCGGTCAGGCCCAGTTTGATATGACACCGGGCCCCACCGTGGGGCCAACGGCGCCACACTTGCACAAGCAAGTTTTGAACACTCCAATAATCCGGGGGATTTCCTCGAGTTCAGGTGCCGCCTGAATCTGAGACACCCCCCCCCCATGTGGGCAGGGAAGAGGCTCCCTCAGTAAATCACCAAGTGGTGGCTGCTCCGACTGCTGCATGCCCCGGGGTCCACGGAGGCCCTCACAAGAATTCCAGAAACCTGACGATGAGCATCCGCACAATCTATGGACCATATATTGGTGCTTCTAATATCTTGTTTTGGTGCTGGGTTCCTGGTGCGACGTTACGACCCTAAACCCTAAACCGTGGGTTACGACTTGCAAGACTAGTAGTCTTTTGTCTACGTACGCATCTAGTATAGACTCTGGCCCGTAAACGTTACCTGCTCCGCTAAGTATCGACTGTGCAGGTACATGGACCTTGTAACACCTACAAAAACCCTAAATCCTAAGCCCTAAACCCTCCAGTGAGTTTAGAAAGCCCACGTAAGCCCTACGAAACAGAGAGGATGCTTCGAAGCACCCTTAGACTTAGCAACTGGGGTTCTACATAAGGCAACTAGACTTCCAGAGCCTCACGCAACCAGCTGAAACGCCACATGAAACCTCGGAGCGTTTGGGGATTGAGGAGATTAGGGTTTAGGGGGATGTAAAGGGTGTAGCTGTGAGGTGTTGGCGTTTAGTGCTGAGGAAAACCGAAGCCAAAAGATGGAATACCAAGTGCTTCGGCTAGACCCTAAACCCTAAACCCTAAACCCAAACCATAAACCCTAGACCCAAAAGCCCCCCAAAGGGTGCCTACGAGTGCCCTGCCCAAGCAGCAGCCGAAGCTCGTACCACAGCGCGAAAAGTCTCGAAGGAAGCATTAGAGAGCTTTCAAACTCTCGGAACCATCTTCCGATCCTTCAGCATACCCTAAACCCGGAAGATTACCCCGATATTCTGCATTGAGGTCTCACTTTCGGCCTTCTACATCACTCCCTCCACTTCGGGGTCCTGTATAGAAAGCACACCTGTTCCGAGTACTGTGGCAGGCCAGGTGACGTTAGGACTAAGGGCCGAATTGGTGAGGGGTTTCGGCCTAAGAGCATTGTCTCAACAAGCAATGAGATTCTCAAGCCAACATTGTCTAGGGTTTGCACCCCCGAGTCCGAAAGTCCTTGATGCTAATGCTTGTGGAGCCTGAACCCAGAGAACCCATTACCCTGTAATTAAGGAATATACCTTGAATTATAGGATTAAGGCCCCTATCATTTAGGATATTTTCCTTAATTAAGGTGTATTGGCTTCTCTGGGAAACTAGTAGCTAGCAGCTAGTCCCTTCCAAGTTCAAGCAGGCCACAGGCTTGGCTGTGAAAAGCCTACCTATCCCAAGGGCTCCAAGTATGCAAATGGTACCTACTTTGGGGCCTTTAAAGTCTGTAAGTAGGACCTACTTTGGGCTATTTGGAGCCCTAGGGTATAAGTGCTAGCTGCATTCTTGAAACCCCAACTCTGATAGCTAAATTAAACCCTCGATGGAATGTCGTTAGAAACCATTATAGAACCCTAGCAGAACCCTATGTATGGCCTTATGGAACCCTAGTAGACCAAAGCATTTCGACCAAGGTTCTAAACCCTAAACCCTAAGGCCTCGATCTGGTGGTTCCGGCAAGCGCTGTTGAACAGAGCTGTTTGGCTGAGCCACTGCGCGCATGAGATGTGCAGTCTTTTCATGTTTAGTGAAGCTCCCAGAAGGCTTGTACCGTTCGCCGAAAAGCCCTAACTCACCCTAAACCCTAAACCCTAAACCTGTGGTTCCTTGTTATGAGTTCCTTCTATGAGCTCTTAGCGAGTAGGTGTCTTAGCGGTCCAAGTAGGGTTTTAGGGTTCAGTGAAGCTAGGGTTTAGGGTTTAGGGTTTAGGGTTAGCTCCGAGTAGGTCTTTGCTTATGGGGCGGGTTCTTGGCACGAAGAGTCTAGAGCCGGATTTCAATCAACATCGCCGCATATCATCTTACATCATCTTCCCCGAAACCCTAAACCCTAAACCCTAAACATCCCCAAAATCTAAACCCTAAACCCTAAACATCTTACCATAAGCGGCGTTAATCCTCCTCCTGGTGCTTCTTGGATGAGTGCAGCCGCAGTGGGCTCGAGCACTCTGTCGTCCCACTCCTGTGGGCTTCTGATCTTTATTGGGTCTTGGGGAATGTAACATAGGGTCTAGGGTTTAGGGGTTTAGGGGTTTGGGGTTTAGGGTTTCGGGGTTTAGGGTTTAGGAGTTTAGGGGTTTAAAGTTTAGGGTCCTGTAAGTTGCTGAGTTGAAATGTTGGCTTTGGTTATGGTAATTCCAGCATCAAACTGCACCGTTTCCGGCGCTTCTCTCGCCAAGCCAGCGCTATGAATCGTAAAATCATTTGACTGGATCGCGCAATGCTTGAGCTCGACACTGCCGGGACGAAACTCGGCCACAAACCACGAATCCTAAACCACCCTAAACCCTGATCCCAAAAACCTATTGCTGTGAACCACTTGACGGAGTTCAGTAGTTCGTTTCTCACCACCTCCCGAGCCGTTCTTCCATAGTTTTGCGGCTCATTGTTTACATTGCTTGGTGAATGGCACAGATGCAGCCTTTAGGATGTTTTGGGGTGGCTTCAGTTCTAGAGAATCCAGAGTTGTCGACATACGGTTTAGGATTTCGGGGTTAGAGTTTCGGCTAAGTTTGGATTTTGGAGTTGAGGAGGGATTGCACCCTTACCTTGATTAGTATCTCAGCAGGGTTTTGGGCTATGTAGGAAATATCATCCCCATTTCTCGCGAATCCTAAACTTACCTTGCCAAGCACCAGAACTTTAGCAGACGAGTTGCATAAGGTTTGCAATGCCAGCACATACACAAAAGGACACCATGCAGATCGAGGAGCATCAGTGTAGTCCTACCAATATAGTCACAGAGGCCTTCCATTACGGACATAATATAGGCACCACTTGATGGGCGAATCATATACAAGATGGGTCCCTTATTCGAGTAGCAGTACTGGAGATGCTAGGATACGGTGGCCAAGACAACACCCCAAACACTAAACCCTAAACCCTCATGAGCGAGTATGATGTCACCGCAGTCTTCGAGCCGTCGGCGGTTGGAAGCACCGCCCCTGGATGATGCAAAACGCATCTGAGCTCTGCTGCTGGGGGCGAGGTTGATGCGGCACGGATCGACAGATGATCTAGGGCCTATAGGGGCCAGATTGTTCTTAGGCGTGTTACCCCATGGTCACATCGGTACCACAAGGGATATGTGGCCCTTGTTTTGCGTACAGGATCGGCTACAGCCGCAGGTGTAGGAGAATTCTGGGAGCAGAGGACACAACGGTTCAAAATAGTGCGGCTCCCAGCGTAAGCTGTCATCTCTATTTGAACGCGGTGGTCCGGGATTTACCATACGCCCCTTCATCCAACCCTGTTTCGCGGCACTGGCATAAGCGTTCGTAGGAATAGGCTATTTCCATTTTGCTTTTTGAAGAAGCGGTACAGGGGCTTATAGGCTTACAGTCATTGATGTGCATGACAGCTATCGGAGTTCACGGAGCTCGCGCAGCACCTTCTGCTGAGGACCACAACTAGTGAAAGCCCCGCTGAGGCCGCGATCGCTGTAGCAGGACACTCATCAGGCTCTTATCTGTAGAAGTACGGTTGATGATATAAATCTGCATTACCCATAATAAGGAATAGACCATAATTCCCATAGGTTAGGGTCCTTAAGGTAATGCAGGATTTGTATCATCAGCATTACGTTACGATTCAGAAATGCCATGCAATCAGGACATGCAACACACAAGACGTTCCGAATTAATTCTGGCCCAGTCCGAAACAGGAGTGTACCAAGATATTTAGCAGGAATGTTTTGTGGCAACCTAGACAGAGGGCCAGGCTTTTTAACAAAACCACATCCCACCGGAATGCTACATTCCTCGGTCCGCGCCGCAGTTTCTCCAGCACTGGCACCACGTCCAGAAGAGTGGGGATGATGTCGGGCGACCTCGCAGGGTCTAATGTGTGTTGGTATCAAGTTCCAAACTCCTAAACCCTAAACTCTAAAACCCAAACACCGAAGCCTAAACCCCCAAACACTGTATCCCTCAGGGTCAACATTTTCCTGAACAAGTCCCCTGTAAAGATAATGGGCGACTGGCTTGTGTTGGACTGTTGGATTTAGGTGTCAAGAGGTTTGGGTCCAAACCGCAAGATACAGCATGAACTACCCAAACCTCGTTCTTGCATTGCTTAGCAGACCTAAAACCCGAAAAGTCTAAACACCAAAAAACCTAGGGTATTGCAGACCATGTTCTTGCGAGGGTTTAGGATTTGGTGTTCTTGGTTCAAGAATCGTGTGCCTTGCAAGTGTTTGTTGAACACAGGTTTTCTGTGAAAGTGAATGCTACGACTAAATCTCCCGACAAGTTCGGGATTATGGTATAATGGTAGTTAAGCCCCTATTCAAGATTTGTTGAAGTGGCTGTAGAAAGCTGCGGGTTGTCCCAATAACCCCAGATGCTTGATGGGCAGATCCGGGGTGCCTCAAGCCTAAGGCGACGTTTCAGGAGACGAAAATGCTGTGCATGGGAGTTGCTCTTCTCGTCCTTCGATTTGTGTCTTGAGCTGCGCTGAGGATCCACAAGCTACAACCTGAAATTTGGGTATACATATGTGTTTACTTACGTTACATACATACGTACGTACGTACGTACATACATACATACATACATACATACATACATAGACACACACACACACACACCGACTTGCCTACCTACCTACCTACCTACCTACCTACCTACCTACCAACCTACCTGCCTACCTACCTACCTACCTACCTACCTACATACATACATAAATACATACATACATACATAAATACATACATACATACATACATACATACATACACACACCTACCTACCTACCTACCTACCTACCTACCTACCTACCTACCTACCTACCTACCTACCTACATACATACATACATACATACATACATACATGTAGAGTTTAGTTTTCTGACGTCCGCTGTTGTTTGTCTTGACAGGCAGCAGCTATAGAGCAATGCATGGGGCGCTAGACTATAGTGGGCTTAACAATTACCTATATTATTTTGGGGGTAATATGCCCCAAAACCTTATACTAATTAATATTAAGGTCCTACGTTACATGCACACTGCCGCACGGCAAGCACTTCAGCTCCGGAGTTGCACGGTTTAGGGGTTTACGGGTTGAGGGGTTTAGGGGTGTATGGTTTGGCGGTGAGGGGTTGAGGGGTTAGGGTTTAGGGCCTAGGGTTTAGGGGTCTAGGGGCTAGGGTTTAGGGTTTAGAGGTAAGAATACTGCACAACAGGTTTGGCCCCAAGTTTTTCGAAATACCTGAGAGCATATACACCAACCCCCCAGAAAACCCTAAACCAACAGAATCTTAAATCCTAAGCCCAAAACCAGCCCCCAACCCCAAAGACGTTCCTCAACTCAAGCAAGACAATGCAACAAACACAACTTCTAAGTGAATAGATCCCTCACTTCACACATCCCAGAGCCGAAGGCTCTGGTGAGAAGGTTTAGGGTTTAGGATTTAGGCGTTTAGGGCTTATAAGGGGTATAGGGTTTAGGGTTTAGGGGTTTCGGGTTTAGGGGATAGGGTTTAGGGCTTAGGGGTTGAGGGTTTAGGGTTTAGGTTTTGAGGTTTAGGGTTTAGGGTTTAGGGTTTCGGGGTTTAGGGTTTAGGGGTTTGGGGTTTGCGGTTTAGGGTTTCATAGATCCACCAGTACACAGGGCACACATCACACGGCTTTATAAGGTTGACAGTGATAGGGATTTCTAGTCTTTACTGTGGGGCTTGCTACAGGGGCCTGCTGTAGGGGTTACTTTTGAGTTTCGTTGGGTTCATACAGCCACATAGTATTACTATTTGATAGTTAGTTTATCCTTAAGCGGGTTCCAAAGCAGATACTTCAAGGTCAAACATACATACTTCCTACACGAATTGTTGCGGGCATCGACAAACGAACATCTGCATACAATTGTCGTGTGTGTGTAGACCCGTTGACATTTTCCATACGTGATGAGTCACACACCGGGAAAGAGTGGGGCCGAGCAGCCTCCACCGGAACAGAGCCACTACCGCACCTTGTCTGGAACACAATCCTACCACACTGCTGCAGATATATATGTAAACGAATGGTGACAGCAGCAACCACAGTAGTAAGAACAACGCTTGCAAAGTAGTCATTCGTGCTATGTATAACTGTTGTTTTCCTTCACTTTAAGCACGTATGCCATGCATGTTTGTGCGCACTCACCCAAACGGCCCGAACGGAAACACGCTTGCACCTTGCCGGTGTGCGACTGTGCGCCTGTGCCGTAGCTACCTGCGCGAGAGCATGTCATGCGAAAACAACGGGGTGTGAGGAATCACCCCTAAACCCTAAACCCTAAACCCTAAAGCCCTAAACCCCCGATGTCTTCATCGAGCCTGTGTCTCCCACCTTGCCGGCAGGGTACACGACTCGAGCGCTGTCCGCGCAGCTGAGGGCGTGAGCCTGAGAAACCCAGGGCATGGCATTACCAAAAGCGTCGCGTGGGTCGATGATGTAGGCGATCTTATAAGGCTTCATTCACAGGGGACGATGTAATTTAGTTGTTTCGGGGCCCTAAACCTTAAACCGTAGGTTTTTTTCCTGAGGGGCGACTTGTCTGCAAGTATTTCAGGGGTTCAGGGCAGCAAGTGTACGCTACGCGCGACGGTGTTCTCAACGGGAGCCTCCTGGTTCCGAGCTGTCTCTAACCTTGGGGAGCAAAGGACCCCTTATAAGTAGAGGGATCCTATATAAGCCTTAAGCCCTTTTTGGGTTCATGTCGTCCTTAAGGAGCGTACGAGGAAAGTGAGCCGTGCGATTCTGTTCAGCACGGCTGGCTTTAACAGGGCCCGGGGATGCTACTTCAACAGTGAAACCGCTGAATACAACAAACCTGGGTCCTTGTTGGCTGCAATTCTACATCTTTGTGATAAGAAAACCTAATAAGGATTAAGAACAATCAGTGTTAATATAGCCCCAACAGGGAGCCAGAAACCTCTGGAAGTACTTTACTGCTTACCTTATGTATTCCATCCTGATTCCAAGTCGCATCGTGTCTTGCATTCAGGGTGTTTGGCTTTGACTACCCAAAGGATCCTAGGTACTGTTATGTGGGATACTTCCCAAACCATAATAACAATTCCTAATGTAGAAACCCTACATTCTACTATAATAGGTATTTTGGACCCATTGGGCTAGCAGACGAACCACCTCAAGCCGATCCTTGGCTCCTGCCCATGATTTAGATTCCTTTCCCCCTCAGACCGACATACGGTTGATGATATATATCCTGCATTGCCCATAAGAAGGAATATACCATAATTCCCATAGTTTGGGGTCCTTAAGGTCATGCAGGATTTGTATCATCAACAGTAGATCCTTGCTTTCGTTTAACGGCTCATAGAAGTCTGCATTCTGTTGCCTCTGCTTGCTGCTGTATCACTGGTAGTGTCTACCCAGAGAACCCAATACCCCTTAATTAAGGAATATACCTTCAATCATAATAGTAAGGCCCCTAAAATTTAAGGTCTATTCCTTAAATTTAGGAGTATTGGGTTCTCTGGGTACTGCAACAGCTACCAAGAGAGGAAACGGTTGATGATATTCATCCTGCATCACCCATAATAAGGAATATACCATAAATAATTCCCATAGTTTAGGGTCCTTAAGGTCATGCTAAGGATTTACATCATCAACAAAAGAAGGGACGAGAAGCCGGTCGGCCCAGGACTCCTTGGATACGGTACGGCCGGTTCGCCGTATCGGCCCGCCGCCGCTGCCGGCGCGCAATCGAGAGACTCAGGGAGGGTTTAGGGTTTAGGATTTTAGGGTTTAGGGTTTAGGTTTTAGAGTTAGGGTTTAGGGTTTAGGATTGGGAGGGAGAGCTTTAAGCCGAGCTTTTTCTAACATCCTCTATAAACCAGGACCCCCCCTGAAGTGCCCTGGAATAGAGCCCTCATGGTCTGTAATAGTGGGTGCTTCGGGTATAATAGAGGTGAGTTGGGAGGGGCCTCTTTTGTGGACCCTAAACCTTAAACCCTGAAGCCTAAACCCCTAAACCCTAAAACCCTAGACCCCTGCACCCAAAGCCCTAAACCCTAAAACGGCTGGTTTTTGAAAGGCCCCAGGGCCAGAGCCTGGGGTTTGAGGCAACTTCCGGACCAAGCGAAACTCCTTCGTCTCTATTATGCGAGCCAGAAAGCAATTTCTAGGTGGCACCTTTTGGGAAACTTTATAAACTTTAAAAAGTTTCCCTTAAGGTTTATTTTTTTTCAATAGAGGCGCTTCATCTGCTCTTTACAGCTACGGGGCTGTGCCAACTCCTAAACCCTAAACCCTAAGCCCCTAAACCGTTCCTCAAAGTGTTTCATTCCGGAGTTTTCAGATAGCCAGGACCCTAAACCCTAAAGCCTAAATTTCAGATAGCCAGGGGCGACTCGGGACTGAACATCGACCCCGGTTATCAGGTAGAATCCTTATTGCGAGGACCCCTCAAAACCTAAGCTACGGTTGATGATATAAATCCTTAGCATTACCTTGATTGAGGATCCTAAACTATGGGAATTATGGTATATATTCCTTCTTACGGGTAATGTTAGACTTATATCATCAACAGTTGGCATCCCAAGTCCAAAAAAATCCCATCGTGGCCCGTTAGATTGAAGCTTACATGTTCGGTGAAGAGTCTGAGCTGGGCATCGAGAAGGTTTCAAAGCTTAGCGGCGGAAGTAGGGTTTGTAAGTTTAGGTGCGGATCCCTGCGGATCCGACTATCTATTAAGATGGGTTTGGGGCATCCCATTTCTTTGAGCTCTTTCTGAAGGTCCCTCTTCATTCTCTGGCACTGCTAACCTCGGGGGAAGCTCCCATTATACAGGGTTTGACACCACTTTTCCGTGCAGTCCAGCACGGTTCTCGCAGGAAATGTTGGGTCTAGGACATTTTCAGGTGGGTAGTTACCCTTATAATAGGAGCTTTATGGAAGGTCTATATACCTTATAGAAGCCCTATATACCCTAAACTCCCCACCTGTAGTTTCCTTCAAGATGGGTTTGGGACTTGGGATTTGGGGGGGACCAAATACACAGACATCTTTGAGGCACGAGCCATGGTCGGGATGTGTCCTCCTTCAAGTGCTCTCGTGTGTACTTTGCTGTGTTCAGTTTTTCGCTATGAGACGGCAGGCGAGGGCCCTGTTTCGAGAACCGATCGGTGCGTCACGAGCAAACTATGGCGCCACTTGGCTGAGGGATTCTTGGGATTCAAGCCAGGATTAAAGGTACGTTTCTGCAGCTCGGCTGGCGCTGACTTATCTTAGTCTGTTAAGCTATGTGCAGTTTTAGCAGTGCATACAGTCGGTAGCAAGCGCGAGAGCTGTCCAAGCTCAGAGATGCATTCATGGATTCCACCCCAGCACCATTCCTGAGCCGGATTCAAGCTAGGGAAGTCCCACCTTGCAAGTGAGCAAGGTTTGGGTGAAAGCCCACAAGGCAGCCCGCAGCCGAGAACAGGATGGGGCATGTGTACGCAGATAGGGAGGCGGGTGAGTGTTCGAGACAGAATTCATGTCCCTAGTCCGCGACCTCAGTTTCAGCAAGTCTTAGTTGAACAGCTGCTTTGGCTTAAGCGGTATTTTCCGTTCTGGTTTGGTCCAAACTGTCAGACTGGCTGCTGTGGGATCTGCTTTGGAGCAAGGGAAAGACCCCAGGCAGAAGGCGTTTACCTTCGTCGGTGCTCTTTGCATTGGGATAGAAGCGTATGACAGTACCCATAGGCCCCGAAGCAGTTCCTTTTTTGGGTTTCCTTTTCGGGTTCTAAATAAATGACCATAAAAAGGAACGACTTTGGGGCCTATGGGTAAAGACCTGCCAAATCTACCGAAGGCCGGATGGGATGCTGAACAGCTCTCACGCGCGCTGATCCGCAGAGGGCCGGCAGAAAGCAGTCTGCGCCTCCTGGTAGCTAAGGAGGCCCAAAGGCTCCATGTACCCATACAGTACATACTTAGGCCTTAAAGGGTTCCTATAATAGGCACTTTACCCATAGGCTCCTTAGTAGTAGTTGCTTTTTGGGATGACCTTATAGGATTCTAAATATAAACCACAAAAAGGAACTACTTAGGAGCCTATGGGTAGGGTCTAAGTATATACTATACGGGCACATGGAGCCTCAGGGAGGTATGCCAGAGCGAGCCGGAAGCTGCCATCAAGCCCTTCCTGGAAATGGTGGAAAGCAGCGAATGACGGTTTAGGGTTTAGGGTTTGTGGCTTAGGGGTGCCCCAACTCATCGTGATCTCTGTGGCCAGCCACAGTCGGCAGCCACTGTCCAGCGAGCTGCCAGCAATCTTAGCCTCCGATGCTGTGTCCCCGAAGAGTGATACCGTCTAGGCCCTTATAGGAGCTTTATAGAAGGTCTATATACCTTATAGAAGCCTTATATACCCTAAACTCCCCACCTGTAGTTTCCTGTAATGCCGGTTCCCTTGACTTGGATTCCCGGATCTGCCGTCCTTGGGATTCGGTGACGGGACGAAAGCTGAAAGTTTTTTTTCGGGATCGACACCCCTTCCGTGAGAATGGACTTATTCGCACCTAGACTGGCAATGAATAGAAACTCGCTATAATGATATTACTAAGAATGATAACAACAATAACAATAATAGCAATAGTAAGAGTGAAGAAGTGTTTGCACTGGAGCTCCAAAACTGATTTTCAAGTCTTGCTGGCCTGTGACAAGGGCAGATGGGCCAGCGAGGAGCAGTCGATAACTGGCGCGCTGATTCGTGAACTTCAATATTCTAACAAGGACGTGGTCGCTATTATATCTTGTTTTTTTGCAGAGCCCCGAATTCTGAGCTATCTTTCTCTTAAATCGTTCTAGTGATTGTTGACAGTGTGGCTGATTCTGCTTGTTGATGCGATGGTGATAGTTCAATATGCAAAAACAATGTCCCTTCTTGGGGCAACCATTAGCTGAATGCTTTTTCCAACCAGACTCGTGCCCTAGCAGGACCTAGACGCAGTCTGCAAAGATGGATGAGCAGAGCTCAGGAAAACAACGTCCACAAATACACTCTCGGGGAAACTTTTCCAACATCCATCTCTCAGGCAAGGCAGTGGCACCGGGCTCCAACATATGTCTCGATCTGGGACAATGTCAAAAGTGCAGTCGTCGTTGTGTTGCTGTTTTGGGCTTTGCCTCAGCGTGTGGACATGGCATGCACCAGCATAACCCATGAGCGAAGGCACTTGGCATGTCCTGGCAAATCGTGTTTCTGCACTGACTGCGATGCGTCAGGCATGTTGTTAAACATGTTCTTGAGCCGTTTTGGGGGTGCCACCTAAACCCTAAACCCTAACGAAGATGCTGTCCCACCACATGTCTCCAATCGGTCAACGATGTTCTTGAGCCGGTCCTCTGCTGTCGATGAAGATGCAGTCACTCCCCACGTCTGCCATCGGACTGCGCTGCGGCGCTGGGAAGCTTTCAGCTGCAAACTGGGCTTCCAGCTGAACCTTTTCTGGATTTCATAGTTCTTGGGCGTTCAGCTGACCCCTTGCTGGATGACACTGTTCTGCAGCTTTTTGTGGCAGGGTCTCACTTTACGTCTTGTGTTGCGAGTCCGTAGTTTACTCCGACAAGGCAGCACGCAGAGAGGATTGCTTCACGTCGTCTGGATCACCTGTGCTTTGTGCGCAACCTCGGCGGTCGGGATGCTAAAGCCTTTAAACCAAACAGCACACGGCTGGCGCTTGTGACGCTAAAGTGTTCTGCTGTCGTTCTGAAACTCCGAGGTTGCCTTGGAAACCCACCTCCGACCTTCCAAGCGAGGGAATCGCGCTGGTCAGGCCCGCAGGTGATTCTAGTTTTTAGGGTTTGGAATTTAGGGTTTAGGATTTAGGGTGATTCAGTTAAGAGTTAGGCTTAAGGGGCTATAGCGGGTTTAGGGTTTAGGGTTTATAGCCTTTAGGCTTCAGAGTTTTTGGTTACAGGCTAGGGCTTATCGGGATTGTGTAGAGCTGAGCGCAATTAGGGATGAGGTTGCATGAGCCAACCAACAAGTTTAGCCAGTTACAGTTATACGTCATCTTGAGACAAAGCTTTTGAATTCCTGAGTGTAGGAGCAGGCAGGGTCTATGTGATGTTACAGGCTAAACCATAAACCCTAAGCCTTAGACCGGACGCAACATAAATTACCAGGGTCCTGCAGGGTCTCAATGGCTTCTAAGATGTTGGCTCCTCTTGCGGATCATAGTTCGTGGTTTATCAACTTGGAGTGTTGAATTCCATGCATCAGGTGCCCGGCCCTGAACCGAGGATAATTCCACAATTGGGAGGGTTTTTCGGTGTTTCTGAATGAGAAGCATTGACGGCCCCACATGCAGCTCATATCATAGCAAGCACTGACCAAAGCGCGAAATCTGCGCCAGGCAAGATGGGATCAAACGGTCTGCGCCTCGTTTGGTAGGTGCAAGAAGACACTGCCAGTCGTATCAGTGGCACATGCAGGGCTCCGTACATTAATTAGGGATCGATGCGCTTTGTTGGTGTTTCGGTTTGCTGGGGTTCCAGCTTGCCAGGAACCCGCCTTGTAGAAGTCTTTTGAAACCCTAAACCCTAAATCCTAAATCCTAAAGCCTAAACCTTTCTTCAGAAGCCTTTTGCATCATGTCTGCACAGAGGTTCCCATCCCTGAAGCAGGTAGAGATCTCGGTCCAGGGGCCACGAATCCAGCTTTTTCGGAGAAGTTTCGACAGCTTCCGGGTAGCAAAAAAAGTCGAACTCTGAGCATGACTGAAACTAGTCCTGAACTTAGATGCTGCATGCAGGGATTAGGATGTAGGGTTCTGCTGCGTACTGATCATGTCTCGTCAGATCCCTACACCGCGTTCAATCCGACGGCTTTCCTTGAGCCTGGCCTCTCAAAGGACCCAAAGAGCCCAATACCCCTTAAGTAAGGAACATGCCTTAAATTATAGGGGGCCTTAATATTATTATGGTTTAAGGTATACTCCTGAATTAAGGGGTTTTGGCCTCTCTGGGGAAACGACTGAAGCTCTTGGGCTTGAGGTTCTGCAAGAAAGCTTCGAGTGTGCATTACCCTTAACCCTCAAAGGGCTCATATTTTAAGGCTTTTGGGCCGAAAGACCCTATTATATGAGGGTTTTTTGGGCTATTTTGATGCTAAGGGTTAGACCCAGAGAACCCAAAACCCCCTTAATTTAAGGAATATACCTTGAATCATAAGGCCCTTAATGTTATGATTCAAGGTATATTCCTTAGTTAAGGGGTATTGAGTTCTCTGGGGAGTCCTGAAGACCAGAGATCTGAAATTGCCACCCAAGAGCCTGACCTGTTCCCAACATCGTTTAGGTTTTAGGGTTTAGGGTTTAGGCCCAGGTCACCCGCTCATCCATTGGTTATGGATCGGTGCGTGACGATGGAACGCCACTTCGCACACAAATCTCTTGGACAGCTGTGTTTTTTTGTGTATGTTGAGTTCTACTTTCAGGTTGTCCGGGTCAGGACCACTACATAGTTAGTTAGGACACCGTGCTGTGTATGTATGTATGTATGTATGTATGTATGTATGTATGTATGTACGTGCGTATGTAGGTGCGTATGTATGTGTGTATGTTTGCATGTATCTCTGTCTGTCTGTCTGTCTGTCTGTCCGTCCGTCTGTCTGTATGTATGTATGTAT
>CAJNJA010002437.1:0-18244 GCA_905231915.1 Symbiodinium necroappetens | reverse complement strand
TTTGTATGGAACCTGGAGGCCAATATTATATATGTATGAGTAAGACTCAGCACTAGTGAGACATCAACAGGTACAGAGCTATGCGTCCATAGCTCCTTCCACTTATTCCGCTAGCTTCGTTGGCTGGCATCACGGAAAGGCTGCCAGCCCCCTGCTCTCTCGATCTGCTTTGCATCCTGATAAACATATATATATATGTATATGTATATATATACACACATACATATATATACATATATATATACATATACAAATATATATATATATGAGAACACATATATACGCACACACACACAGAGACGGCTTGGTGGTGGCAGCGCACACTTCTTCGGTCGTGTGTCGGGTGGGCTGTGGGCTTTCGTAGGCTTGCAGAACTTTCTTCCCAGGGCCGGAGCATTGTGCGTCCTCTCCTGTCCTTTGTCGGATTCTCGCTTCTCTTTTTGAGTTCTCTCCGTGTAACTCCTGTCATGGGTACTTGGTGGCTTCCTCTGTCAGATCCGGAACTTTGACTCCTTTGGCTCGCTGGGCTCTGTTTGCTTACAGCCTCTCTCTTCTTGCGAAATGCAAGGCAAGCCTTCGGGCTCCAGTCATGTCCGGACCCTGGAGGCGAGCATCGAGTCCCCAGTTCTACGAGGCTTCTTGAAACGGCTGCATGCTCTTCTGTAAACTGCAACTTTAACCAAGCGGCTGGTCGGTTGGTCAGGACGATGACCCACTGCGCCTTGTATCCGAATTGCAAGCTACCTCAGTCAAAGTGTTCCGACTGCCGGGACTGCCGCACACCAACATTTTGCACTGTAGGTACAACTACGAAGCCGCGGCTGCCATAAAGCCAGAGCTTCGAAGCAAGTGAGGCCCTTCTGAAGGCTCCACTAAATCTGGACTACATCACGTGTGGATATAGCACATTTTTCAAGACTCTCCGAAGGTTTCCTAAGAATAACTGAGACCGAGGCGATCTGCATTGGCTGCCGATAAACTTACCTGGTTGGTGCCCACGGGAACGTAGAATCGAGCTGGATCCTCCGGACGAGGGACTGTGCGATCGTGATGCTGCCAAACAACACTGTGATGGATTGCTCCAACGTTCGCTGCATGAAATGGGAAGCCAGGGGTATCGGTGTTGCTGGCCCGGGCAGCAGCTACTGAGCAGGCCGTTTGAATCGGAGCTCCTTCATTCACTGACTTGTTGACTTCTCGGGTTTGCTTCCCCCGCACCCGGAGGATGTGCCAGCAGCGGCGTCGTGATCATTTCTCATAGATTCAGCGCGCAATTTGGATCACAGATCAGTCTTGCAGACGCTTCGGTTCGATTGCCGGGTTAGTCAAAGTTGCTGCAGTTTTGTCCGCAAACTAGCTGCAAATGCCAGTCCAGTGTTCCGATCTGCTCCAACCTGGGTCTCTGCTTGGTCTCGTACCCGAACAACTGAACTCTGTAACTTGTAGCGCTCCATATCTTCCATCGTGTTGCCGTCAGCGCAAAAGCAAACACAAACCATCCAGCGCAACACTGCACCAGATCTTATCTTCTCGCCCCACAGGCAACAATTTGAGCGTTAGTGGGTCCTTCTTCTAGTCCTCAGGCAGTATTCTACAAACCAAACGCCTGGATAGCTGACACGGCATACAACGCCCTGAGACCTGACCTACAATTGAGATCCGTTTCAATAGTAGTGTTCACAGACGCCATGAACATGAGGAAATCGGCACAGTAAGGCATGCAACAACAAGTCCATAACTCGTACGCACCATCCCTTTGCAAATGAACCTACCCTGACGTCATCGCTCACGCAACGACTTCGTGATGCGTGGATTGAAGCAGGTGTTCGGAGGGAGTAACCCTCGCATCTCCTCAGTGAGCACTTGCCGACAACTTGCAGGAGCCACTGCGACATTGCTGCCACTGCTAGCATGGAGCGGCGCAAGTTCAAATGTTAAGCAACCTTGCCGCCCGTCATAAACACTAAAGCATAACCACAAGAATCAGACCGCGCTTTTTTGGGCTCCCGCATTTGCAAGCCCGGATGCTGAGACACGCATCTGCCAAGACAGCAAGCGTACATTGGCAAATGCGGTACTCGCAGTCGTAGCCGTAACAGAGCAATGATGGGTTGGGGCGAACCCCTCCATATCGTTGCCTGGTTCCTCTTGATATGTCTTCCTCTGCCAGTCATCACGAGTTAAGGAATGCAAAAAGCATTTGATACACGCGCAGCCCCGCTTTGTGTAAATAAAGTGTAAAGATTTCGACAACCTGATCTGGTAATCTTCGCTGTGCTGGATGGTTTTTCTGTTCTCTGTATTTGATAGCTGCGTATGCTTTCTGATACCTTGCCCCCCTTGAAGCCTCTTGTATGTAGTTGTCGAAACGTGAGATGGAATCTTTCTTTGTGTTTCGGACTCTGTGGCCTGGAACTTCAGTGAAGTGCTTGAAGCCGCTTCATGATACTTGCAGTCGGAGGTTCTGCGAATCAGAACGTACAAACAGCGTCAGTTGCAGCACAAGCAATACTTGCTGCCTCGAGAACAAACAATACCTGCTGCAACACAAACCACATTCGTCGTTGAGGCTTACACCGGAGCCATGGCCAAGGAAGGAACATAATGACACTGCTGCCCTGGTGCATTAGGTGCGGATGTCCTGAAGGACCCTGACGGACCGACGAGCGAGAACACAACCACGGCAAGACCAATAAGAGCCCAATGCGCGAAACACACCATAGCAAGAACCTCCACCCCAAGGAGGTTGTGGACGAAGGTCCGCATCGCCGGTTAATGAGTGATGGTGGGGCTTGATATTGACTTTGCGCATGACCAAGGTGGCGAGCGTCAACTAGCTGGGCCCATGCTTCGTGGTTGTGTAGGTTCTTGCTCAAGCCCCACGCTGGCAATTCCTTCCCCCAAAACGCGCGGAACCGAAGCTTTGGGCATGTTGTTTCTCGCGTACTTTGCCTTGAGCACTTGTCCGTACATGCGCGAGCTGCCTCTGTCACATGCGCTGGATTGCCTGAAATGCCTGAACTATGATCGTCACTGCAGCTGACAATATGACATGAATACTGTAGCCATAGGCTTTGCAAATTCCCGGTCCGGCAATAAGCTGTTCACCACAACTTTCGATGCAAGAAACTCGATCAGGGCAAAGTTGTCCTGACAAGAAGCTTAAGACTTAAGAGAAACCACGGCTCTCCGCCACAGGTTCAAGCGAGATCTCCATTCAACTCACGTCCTGCGAGTTGTCGTGTGCCAGCCACACAGTATAGCTCCCAACTAAAGATATGTCTGCAGGTGGGTCCCAAGAGACCGTGCCCGCCAACGAATACTCGCCAGTATCAGTGTCCGTAAACTGAACGTTGCCTCAGTTCACGTGTGTCATCTGATCGCTTGAGGTCTGTCAGACTGCAACGCTTATCAGCGGGACAGGCTTCATGCTGTGGGCTCTTGCGTTCGTTGCTTCTTCGTGCGCTTGTTCGATGCATTGGATCGCATTGGGATTACTTCTCTCTGCACGCTGCCTGTCCGCAATATCTGTTTCTGATTTTCAAGATCGACAATTAGATTCCCGGGCCAAGTCATTTCGGTCTCACTTCGGCTCATGCAGCCGCTTCGCGTGAGGGCAGGAGACTCTCTGCACTTCGAATCAGCTTTCGGACTTCCTGTTTTGCGACTACCCCGTTCTGCATCTTCTCACTTCCAAGTCAGTTCGGCTCACGACACCCTTATCTTCTCTCGTGCATCACAACTCTCAACCCACCATGAAGACAAAAACAGAAAGGGAGAGACAAAACAATAGGAAGTTTTTCACTTCGGCTTGCAACAACAATGAATAAACAAAACCTTGCGGTGAAGTTGCTCACTCCGCCGCCCGCGCAGCAAGAGAGGCACAACAAACTCAATCTCACCATGTAACACCTGGACTGTCATGGCGCTCCAATAAGCTAACCTCGACATTTGATGCTCGTGTGAAAGCGCGTTGGCAGGCCTCATCGTCCATGCTGCTTTCAACATTGCACGGCATCGGTGCGGTGTTGAAGAGAAAAGACTACATACAACAGCCTACGCTAGCTTCGTCCCGAGGGCTTCATGGCGAAATGACAGCGCTGATCAAAGTAAAGCAATCCGACGGAGCATCATCGTATAACTGCTGTCACTCTGCATTCATGTACAGCCTCTCAGGCTTTCACATCTTGCAGCGGTAGTGCAGCGGTAGACATGACGTGTTGATCTTACTCGAACTACTCACGCACAGACCGAAAGCTTCGACCACATGTTACAATGATGAAATTTTCAGCCATGCAAACATTTCTACTCCTGACAATTCTTGCCGCTGCATGCAAGCATCTGGACGTAGAATTTGCTTCGGAGTGTATTGGATGGCATTCCGGAAAACCAACTGTTCATTTGTAGATCGCATGAATTTAAGCTACTGCCTTCGCTCGGCTCGACTTTTCCTTTCGCAATGCCGGGCCATGGGTCCTTCTGTAGAACCTGTGTGAACTCACAGGAAGTGCTTTGGTAACACATTCGGTTCGACCTTCAACTAGGCATGCTAGGTAAGCAAGCTCCTACCAACCCGGTACAGTCACGAACCACCTAGAACGCCCTCCACTGCCCGGACCCCAAGCAGGACAATGGCAGTGGGCGCCACTGCCAAGCTACACAGAGCTTGCGGCGCAATGGTGAGCCAATGCTCCCGAAGCGTAGCTTGACCAAGCCGAGCTGCCCACCTGCTGACTGCTAAGGCAAAGGCTGCTGAAGCAGCCGTATGCTCGGCCTCATCCACATGAAGGTAGACTCGACACCACTTGTTGCATACAGCTTCCACTCGTCCCGAGAACGGGTATGATGGAGCGGTTGGGCGGCCACTGGGCGATCTCGACTGTGTTGTGCCTTAACCGACACGACTGCCTGCGGGCTCCCATGAAGACACATGAGCCCTAAACAATGTCAGTCAAGCCCCGGTCACACGCATCACTTTTCCTGGGTCGACTCCAAGCGGGTGAGGCCCTTAAGGACTCTTGGATCTGGGCTTGGCAAGGGTTCGGCACTTCACGCGCCTCGTTGGAAATCCTCACAGAGCTTGACGTGGGCTTGGTGGAACCGACGCACCTCCTGCCTCCCCCACGAACCAGTGCATCATGCGCCTCCATGACCTGACCTCGTTCACCACCAGCGTCCGGGCCCTTTCCCGGAAACGCAAGACCCACTCAGCTGTTTCCTCAGCGTCTCGGTGTTGAAGCCATGACAACCAGGGTCTGGGTGCCATGGAGGGCGTAAGCAATCATCACAGTTTCGTCGGTGTCGGGCTCTTCCGTGTACAACCAACCCATCAGCAAGACTGGGACGTGCCCAGCTGAAACTGCAGTGACCTACTTCCAAAGACCGAAGATGACAGCGTACGCTTCGAAAGCTCGGCTGATCCTGGACACCACTGCATCGTGGACCTCAGCTGGAAACCTCAGCTTATACCGTGCCCTGAAAGTCTCCTTACGGCCCCTGAGCTCAGAGTCCGGGAATAGTAGGTGCAAGTGGCTTTCCAGGCGTGCTGTCTGTATCATCGTTCGGACACCCAAGCCCGTCTTGCCGACCCAAGCACCAATGCCGGCCTCATCGTCGAAGAGAAACCCAAACTCCTCAAGGTGAGAAATCCCCGTCTCATCAATGAGCTTCTGTTCCAATGTAATAATAATAATATTAAGGTCCTGGTCGCCTCGGCATTATCGCTGATGCAATGCTCTTGGCTGCAGGGTATATTCCCTACGGGTCCATGTGGCTATCCTGGAGCTGGAGGACAACCCCCCTCTCCTCGACTCCTCGGTCGTCCCTGAGGTAGAGCAACGCTTTCGAGCAAAAGACGACAAGAGTAGAGTCGAGGAGAGGGGGCAGCAGAATCTAGCGCGCCACAGCAAGCTCTCCGTGTCAACCCCGGTTTCTTGCTTCGGCGTGCACTGCTGTCAAGTCGTTCGCTTTGAAGGACCGCAGCATGTCAGCCTGCAGAATTTTGTTGCTAATTGAAACGTGGGATCATCAGACTCCCTGTCCTCACCTTCCGAGTCAGGGCTTTCACTCCGGGAAAGACTTGGCTGAGAGCTTGCCGAAGGACAGATGGGTCGCCCACATCCGATGGCCTCTATAACTTGCTGGCTGACTCAGGCGTCGACACGCCCCACCCTGCTTGCGCACTGTGCCTGACAAGAATAACTTTTCACCCGCTGGAGATTCCCAAACAATGTGCCGGACGCTTGCCTGCCATCTTGTCGAGGGCCGCGTGGATACCCGCAACCGGCCGTATAGGATCCCGTCGTGGCGGGGGTCCGGCTGGTCTTTCAGCACTCACAACTAGGACAAGCCAGGCGTGATATTTTGGTTTCTGCTGGCGGCGTCCTTCGGGGTACTGCTGTTCGGCACCATTCTTTTCCGTAAAGCACAGCGAGATCTGCATGATGCCAGAATTCAACTTGAATTCCTTGCAGGGGCTATGGCGACCATACCACAGCTGGGAACCTCGCTGCATGAACTGCGTGGGGAAGCAGCTGTTAAAACGCAGGTCGGCAGATGCGCTGGACAGTCTGTATCACGGCTTGGAGTTGAGGCAGAGAGTGGGGGTGATTGACAACACGTATGACATTGTACGAAAGTTGCACTCCCGCAGAGCTGACGTGGCAGAGATCTCGCACCTGTCCTTCTTGCGAGCACAATTGCAAGCAGTCCTGAATCAGTTGCAAGCTATGGAGGACAGACTGGCTAGGCTGGAGAGGGCTCCCAGAGGAGCCGCTGCCGGTAGTTCGACTTGCCATCCCTGACGGGACCCAGCTGCATCTGATCTGAATGCACCCGGTAGGCCGGGGAACAGGCATGTGTAGACGCGGCTCTCAGAGTCCCAGGATGAACCGGGGCACGATGTAGAATTTGCCGCATTTACAGCACCGTTTTGCCTGACACTGTTTTTGCATGAGTGTATGTTCTGCATGATGCAAGCCTGTGGTGCATATTGAATTTACATACTGCAGTGCATGACTGGCATAGCCCACTTCGCATGTTTCTCTAAACAAGTTTGATGCTGCAGGCTCGGGGGATTGGGCGCTTTGGTGTGCTTGGAGCAGATTCCCCAAGCCGAAACTCTGCTTCCTCCCTTTGCTCTAGACCCATAAACCCGTCACCCTATGGCCCGTATCCTTCATCGAAGCTAGCAGCTAGCTCTCTGAATTTGTTCTTGCTACCCGAACTCAGCAAGCATGCGTTGTTCTCAATGGGGTTGCCTGCCCTAATTTTCCAGTTGGAGGGAATAGGGTCTGGGGTCCGGCGGTTTCGGTCTTGGTCTGGTTTTTTAGGCTGGGACCTTAATGCGGGGGCGTCTTGAGGTGCTTCTTTTCGAGTTCCAACGGGCCTGTGTTTAATGCACCCTGGGGTTGTGACGGCTTGGAATCGTTGACAATCACTGACATATTGCTGCAAACATGTGCGGAACATTGACTCTCGTGCTTGAAGCAGGAGCCTGATGGCCGAAAGCCCGAAGCTGTGTGTGCCACAAGCCTCACTGCTAGCTTACGTCGCCCACAAGCCATGGCCGTCTCTGCTACTGGGACAGGACAAGCGCTGGCTTGGCTCGAGGTGGCAGCAGGACTCATGACGTGGACGTGGAAACTCAAGCTTGGGGTCTCCTTGGTGTGTTTCGCGCTGATGCTGTTCATGTACTGGGGGCG
Organism: Symbiodinium necroappetens; assembly: GCA_905231915.1. Classification (NCBI taxonomy): domain Eukaryota; class Dinophyceae; order Suessiales; family Symbiodiniaceae; genus Symbiodinium; species Symbiodinium necroappetens. Next base: position 10,541 of record CAJNJA010002437.1, on the reverse strand, counting down.
CGGTCGACGCCTTCAGCGGCTGCAACTGCTCGCGACAACCAACGACCCTGCCGACAACGCGGCAGAGAGTGGGGAAGCCCAAGCAGAGCCGATGCTGGACCTGGTTCGTGGGCTAAGAAAAATGCTTCTGGAGCTCCAGTCCCTTGTGACAGAAGAAGGGGCAATGACGCGACAGGGCATGCTCTTCGAGGATGTGCAAGCTCGAATTCAAGCTGTGGTGAACAAGGCGGTGTCGAATTCGAATGCACTGGAGAAGATCGTCCAGAGGCTCGAGACCATCCACTCTGGACTGGCGAAAACAGCGGCTACCTTTCATAAAGAGGGGATGGACACAATCGATCGAGGACTACCTGCAGACCTTGAAGAAAGACCTGCAGGAGTTCTTTGAGAAGACTGGGCTGGCACAGAACGAGGACCTCGTCAAGAAGCTGGATGCCTTTTTGAAGAAGGCCTTTGAGAAGCTCAAGTCTGACACAGAGGCATCACTTGTGACGTGCACGACGACAATCCAGAGCGACTTCAATGTCCTTAAGAAGAACCAGTCCCTTTTCGGCTCGGCCATGGGGGACAAATTCCAGGAGATCCTCAAGGAGATGGCCAAGAACTACGACAACATGCAGAAGGTGTGCAAGGAGACCAGGGACCTGGTTCGTTAGCAGCAGAGCCAACTTGAAACCCTTCAGGGGGGAACAGATCATTTGCCAGATAGGCTCTGCATCCTCCGGGACACCCTCAACGACACCCAACAGTTGGTGCTGGACGTCAAAGGGTACGTGGAGGACCTCAAAGGGACGACAAGTCACGGCAGGAGCGCTAGGAACAACCTTCGCCCCCACATGGCACCTGGCAACCGCCTCCGCATGCTGCTCCGGTTGGCCCAACAGGCCCACTATGCTCAACCTTGATGAACAGCTGCCGATGCCGCCAGCGGGGCGACCTGTTCTGACGCCTCTCACGCTTCAGGACTGCCGGGTCATATGTATTCCACGAGCAATGTTGTCCCAGCTTTTGGGCGGCGCACTCTGAAAGAAGCGCCCCCCCGTGCCGCTCGTCGCCTGTAGGCGGAAAGTTTTTGCACAGGGGCCAGACTGACAGTCGCCGAGGCCTGCATGTGAATTTAATGCATGCCAGATGCATGAGTATTCCTTTGCATGTCGAATTTACACGGCATGACGAATTGGTACAGCATGTGCATACAACTTTGCATGAAATACTCCACAATTGCATGGCAGAGTCCTGTATGGTCCCGTGACATGGACGCACGGCCTCGCCCGACATCTGATCGTCGCAGCATATGAGTGTGCAGCTGTCGGTGCTGAGGGGCCCAAGCCAAGCGTTTCGTCCTGTGCAAGTACGGTACCCCTATGTGAGTACCCACCGTTCGTTCCTGTTTACTCCCCTCGTTACACCCCAAGCGAAGCGAAAGCGTTGCGTCCCTTTTTGTATGTCTCCTTACTTGAGTCCACCTACAATTCGTTCTTGTCCGAAGCAAATGGAACACCCCTGTCTCTGCCCCGCCCCCTACTTCCTCGATCTAGCTTCAAGCACCCCGGCCGCCCCACCCCTCTTTCCTCTCCCCGAGCCGAACGTTTCCTCGATCCCTACATCCCTCAGCTCCCGACACAGGACATCAGATCGACAACGTACATGGACGGGGTACGGGCATCGCCCTTCCGCAAACCCTCCTCTCCCCTTCCCCTCTGGTCGGCCCCGCTCGGAACATCATACAGGGAGTGCTGGCCATAATGTCGTATGTCGTCTCCCTTCCTCTGGGGTACTTCGGGGTCTTTAGGCACCCTAACCCTTGGGTTATAGATACCACTAACCTGCGCTCGCAAACATGGCTCGCACTAACGCTGACACGGCTGACCAATCTGAGCCTCTGGTGCGACATGCTTCATTGCTGGTAATTCTGGAGGAGCAATTAGAGTTTCTGGCATATGACTCGCTCTGTTACAATGGATCTGCATGGCTGGTGCAGGGACGCTTTTACTGCCTGAGAAGACGGCCACTCTCAAAGACGACGAGAGCTGCTTGATATGAGGGTGTACATCAGACCGATACGACCTGCATGCGCGAAGACCATACAGGAGAGAGAGAATTCATGAATTCACTGACAAACAGCCCGAGGTGGACTTGCCGTGCCAAACAGTTCTGCATGGAGCTCGAAATCATGAATTCATGAATTCTGTCAAGCAAGGGAGAAATGCAGTCAAAGCTGCCCCTGGGTGAGGACAAAGGGTCTGTCAGTATGCTCTTATTGAGCCGACTGACAGGCTCAGTGTGACGTGCAACAGCGGGACCAGCGGGGACAGGTGACAGAACACACTTTCAGTGCAAATTTTGGAGCTGCATGAGAAGATACCATCAATTGAATGCATGTGCGGGAAGAAGTACACCAAGATGCATTGTTTTCGAATTTGTGAATGCAAGAGCCGGGGTTTACAACAGACAGTCTTATTCGGTCTGGGAGTGGTGAAGAGGCAATGTACATAAGGGCTCTTGACTCCGGCCGGCTGGTCTTTGCGGCACGCTGTGAATGGGGTTGGTTTTTGGGAAAGCCGCGGCGTCACCGCCAACCTGGCTGCGATACCACCAGGCCTTCGGGACCGCTTTGGCTGAGTGCCGGGACCGATCTTCCCAAGATGCTGACGGCACCAGCCTCAGCTCTTCATCTTGCAGAGGCGGTCACTTGCGCACTGCCGGTCAGGAGCAGCAGGAATGACATAGCTCTTCACAACAGGAACCTGGCTCTGCCAGGCAGTGGCTGATAATATTCCGGCATCACGATCTCAGCCGCCGAAAACAAGGTACTTCGCCTGGGGCCTGGTCTCCAACAAGGCGAGAACGGCCTTGCGCTTGGCCTTCGTCGCAAAGGCGGCTGCGAGCCTCATGGTGAACTTCCTGGGAACATGGAAGTTGAAGCTTCTCCATGTCAGCTTTCACCTGAAACGTCGCACAAACTCTGTGCCATGGTAAGGATTCACCGAGTCTTAAGTGGGATAAGCACGCAGTGCACCCATAAAGGCCCAGACCAGGTCACTGTAGTGGATAGGCATCTGAGGACTGGGATCGGCTTGTCTTGCCAATCAGACAGCGCCGACAGGTCAACTGGGACATGCCCACGGACGGGCTAAAGCGCCTCCAAGTATAGGAGGTAAGCTTGTCCGGGTCATCAACCATATCGGTAAAGGCCACCTGAACCGCGAGTCGACTCCGGCAGCGACCAAGGCGCAACGCTTGCTATGGAAGCGCAGACCGCAGGTGGCCTTCCTCGCCTCTGCGAGTCGAAGGCCTGGCACCACAGAGTCCAGCCCCATCCTGACGTGAATGCCGAAGCAATGGCGAAGTAAAGCCCGCGCAATTCCTCTTCTGCTTGCCCTTGCGGCAGAAGCATGCACGGTCGACCCGCGATGCCAAGTACATCGCTGCGAGTCAGGTGGACATATCGCATGCAAGCTGAGGCTTTTGTTTGCATCTCCACTGGCCAGGCAACGCTGTCCACCTGCGATCGCCGACTGCACACTGCGACCTCGCAGCTTCCGGTGCACGCCACGGGAGCTCGGCCTGCTTGACCGCCCACGTGAGGCCTGCCCTGGAAAACAAAACTGTTGATGCGTCAGAAAGCCTGCGTGAAGCAGGATGTGTGACGTTAGAAGTGAGCTCTTGAGTTTCGTGAATGCGATGTCTTGTATAGAGTTCTAAATCGAGCTTGGAACTTGGAACGCATGATGTCCGCTGTTTCAATATCAAGGGTGGGCTACGTAGGTGCCCCCTGAGTCGTTCACAGATCTTCTAGCATGCTCAGAACTTTGTACACAAATGTGAGCTAGGAGACTCGTGATCTTGGTATTGCGCTGTGACAAGAGGGTTCGCCTTCGCGCTGCATGTATGGCGCTATGGATAGTGTGTCGGGCCTGACTGCTCAGCTGCTGTCCCGGATGTAAACCCGCCGGTCGCGCATCAACAGGGTATGATGAGCACAATCAAATACCGCGAGCGCAACTGCCGTGCCAGATGTGCAGATCAACGCTCAAGATAACCGGGAAGCAGAACAAAGTGTCACCGTGAGAACGATGACAGTGGCAATGGCTACAGGTCAGGATTCTGCGGACGGCAGTCTTCAAGGGGAGTTGGAAGCGCCCCAAGGTCAGTTGATGGATGGGAGTGGGCAATCCTTTGACCAGATGAATGCTGCGCAAGCATCGTGGAGTATGATGTCTGCCAGGAGGACGGCGCCAGCATGGATACAGAGGTGCGGGCTTTCTTCCATGAGATGGGGAGTCAGCAAACTGCGAGACGGGTCATAGGGTCTCCTGAGACTGACCCCGGGAGGTGGAACCCTCCACCAGCAGGACAGGACGTCCAGTGGCTTTGGGTCGGGCGATGTCTTTGTCTTCGGTATGGGGTGTGCAACCAGCCTGGCCTTGGCCATCTGCGTCGGGCGTACAACCAGCATGGCCTTTGCCATCGGCGTCTGGTGTACAAGAAGCCTTGCCTATGCCATCGGCATCGGGCGTTCAAGCAGCTTTGCCTTTTGTCCGGATTCTTCAGCGTCGGGCGTACAACCGGCTTTGCCTTCGTCCTCGGCATCTGGTGCACAAGCAGCCTTGCCCTTGTCCTCGGCATCGCACGTACCTGCAGCTTTGCCTCTGTCCTCGACATCATTGGGTGTTTATGCAACAATACCTATGGCCTCCGCATCTGGGGTACCAGCAAGTGCTTCTGTGCCCCTACCATTACCTCGGGGGCAACGACAGTGTTGAGCCCTGCAATACCTACGGCAGGGACGACGGATCCAATGGCACGCTTGCTTGAGGGTGTGGAGAAGGTGATAAAGAGCGGACAGCCGGAAGAGTTGAGCAAAACCGCAGAGGCACCAAAATTGCCAGAGCTGTCGGAGTCATGCTCAGTGGATTTTGGGGACTGGTTTTACTTCCTGGAACCCGTCATGAGTGACCTCACGGCTTTGAGTGCGGAGTGGTGGCGTGTTGTGACCCGAGATGCCCAGGAGGTAAATGAGAAACACAGTCTGCGGATCAATTCGCGAAGTTGTCTATGAAGCCGTCGGGTTCACTTTAGCCGAGCTGGCTGATGTGAAATGGAACAGGCTGGACAGACGAGGATTCTACTCGCGGCGGCACCTGATGATGTAAAGTGAGAGCTGGTGGCAGCAAGTACTCGCAGCATGCTTGAGGTTCTCGCTCTATCAAGAGCGGTGAGCTCGCAGACGGCATGAAGGCTGTCTTGGCGGCGCCCTGTATGAACCACGTGCCAATGAAGGACCAGATGGAGACGATGGTGGAGATGAGATGCCCAAGGATGACCGAGAGGCCTGGGTGTGGATAAAGAAGTTCCCAATCAGCCACACAAAGCAAGGGAATGGATGGTCCACATGTTCTCGGGGAAGAGTGTCAAAAATGATCCGCTACATCGGAAGTAGACCTGCAGAAGGGCTGGAACCTCCATGACGAAAGCTCTTCGATGCGCTAATTGCAGGGGTGGGATGCATTAAGCACATCATCGGTGGCCCACCAGCGGCGATGTTCTCGCCCTGCAATTTCAAGAAGAACGGAGACTCGGGCCCGCAGGCATCCAGGTCGGTTCATGAGCCATGGCGTCTACGGGATGGCCTCACCCGGCCACCGAGATGGGCAAGTTCCAGTTTGAGCAGGGAGCTTTGGGACACCTGTTTGAGTAGCCTGGGCTTGGCCCCAAAAAACTCCAGAGCGTTTGTGTTTCCGGACACCGGTGAGCCAAATCACTCGGTGTTGCCCCATGGCTCCAGAATCACTGTGGTGGACGCGATCCATGAGTGGAGCCAGGAGACTCGCGATCTTGGTGTTGTGCTGTGAAACGAGGGTTCGCCTTCGCGCTGCATGTATGGTGCCATGGATAGCATGTCGGGCCCGACTACCCAGCTGCTCTCGCGGATGTAAGCTCAGCGGTTTCACATCAACAAAAAGACTGGAGGTCCACACCGTCCACCAGTCCACCTCCTCGAGCCCATCGCGTCCCCTGGCAATTTGGAAGTGCTGCAATTCACGCTGCTGCGTGGTGGGTGATTGTTCCGTTGACTGCGGCGGCCTCCGCAGACTCACAGACCCTGACCGCCAAATCCCACGCAGCCTGGCACCCAGCGTTCAATGGCGTTCGACTCGCCGGCTGGTCGCTATACACGTTGACATCAAATCCAAAGCTCAGCCAGGTCAGTCGCCGGTGCTCTGGGACACCAGCCTTCGCTGCCTCATGCGCAAAAGCCAAGGTTGTCCTCTCGTCGACCGTGCTGCAGATCGACTGCCAAGATGAGGCCACCGCCGCGTGGCGCTGCCTCGTCATAGATCCCAGAGACGTAGGCGAAGTCGCTGTCATCCAGAAGCTCAAAGGCTTTGCGCCATGCCCCGACACGCACATATGCAGAGGTGTTCTCGCCGAACAGGCCCGAGGAAAATGAGGCTTGCTCGGGCCCCGCCACCATTGCTGCCGCTAGCATAGGCCTAAGCCGACAGCCAACCACGTCGAGGACCCGTTTGTCCGAATGACCTGAAAAAGAAGTGCAGGAGACAGAGAGAGAGAGGGCCAGACCCGACTCGGCAGGCCACTCCCGCCAAACAAAACACCAAACAAAACACGACTGGCGCTCCGGCCAGCCGAAGGACCCGTCACCACGGTCAAAAAGTGCCGGGTCAGCCTGCGTTCCATCTTGCACTCATCACAGCAGGTCGCCGAGCAATCAATGATTGTAGATCCTCCACGTAAGCCGCCCAGAGGACATGCAGGCCGAACAAGGCGGGGTACCATCGGCGGCCGCAGCCATAACGTGGGGCTGTGCAGTCCTGGCACCTTTCGACTCAGGCCCAAACTTCACGTGGCGAATGCCCAGTTCAGCCAAGATATCGCGGCGGGTAAAGGTGCCCGCGATTGGGAACTGAAGTCCTCTATGGTTCTGATGGCGAACACAGTTGGGCTCCACACAGGCTGCGGTTGGTGTTGGGGGAATTGCTCCATCTACTTCGGGCATGCGGCATGCGATCAAAAACCGGAGGCGCGTGCTGAATGTCGATAGCCCCGACACGATGCATTGCACACTCGCCGACCCGACCCGGCCCGACCCGCCTCGTGAAACTCGCGGAGTCGCACCTTGCCCTTCGGCCTCCTGATCGCTCGACTTGGCGACGAGGTCTTATAAGGGTAAGAACTTGGCCTGTGTCCGCCGCTGGCACGCTGAGTTGCAGCCTCCCTCGGCGCTTCTGTTGCGATTCTTAGGGTTGGGTTTTCTTAGCCGGTTGCACCGCCGTGTGCTCTGTGCTGCTGTCGCCGCGCCGTGTGGACAGGTGAATGACTGATCATTCCCTCTTTTGCCTTCGTGGAGCTACCCCGTCGACTACCTGACGATGCTAGGGTGCTTCATGACAATCTCGAACGAGCAATCTTCGCAGTAATTTCATCGAATCCGGCACGGTCGCAATGAAGGACGCTCTGGATCCCTCGCAAAACAAAGGGAAACCTTGAGTTCGATCGAACAGGCGCCACGGCAGGAGTCGATGTGTTACTGAGGCGAAAAGAGAATAAATCGAAAATTTCGCCGACATGGTCAAGATATGAAGGGATTTAATTCGACATGGTCAGATCCGTTCAGTCGAGCGCACGACTCGCCAAGCACCCGTCCGGTGCCTTGCATCTTGGCTAAACTGATATTCAATCTACGATGCCCGGTGGTGGAGAAACGCAAGGCTTTTTCGGCATGTTCAATCATCCGCGTCTTTGGGATGCCGCACCTGCAAAAAGCTTGTAAGTTCCCGTATCTAAGCACAGATACAGCGGGATTTTGTGCCTCGAAGGGGAGCACGTTGATGGACAAGGTCCTGCGACAGAACTGGCCGGAGTTTGCGCATGTCTATGAGAGCTTGATAGCACCAGCACGGGGGCTGATGGGGATTGAAGGTTGCATGTGAGGGCACACGCGCCACAAAGTCTTGATAAGACCTTCACCCAGGCACACAAGACAAGATGCATCCAAAAGCCTGAGACCCTCCACAGCGAGAGGAAACATTTGAAGACAATCCTGTGTCGAGTTCTTATAGATCTGCTACACAGTTCAGGCTGCTGTTTTTGAGTAGATGGGGTTGTTTTTTGAGAGCTTGACCGAATCGTGAAGGAGCTATTGTCCAATTTAAGTAAGGTCTGCCACAGGCTGCAGATGAGGCCTCAGAGAAACATCTGTCCATTACAACCGGTCCTACCGTACCCTACCGTATGACAAGCCTGTCTAGGAAGAGAAATGAGTGGTAACCCGTCACGAGCCGTGGGTTCAATCAAAGCACAATAGCATTTGCAGGGCAGTGTGAACCGGCTTTCGATTGCTTTGCTGGCTGAGGCTGCGGCTTCTTGTCACGCCTCTCCTGGTTGGGGGCTAGATCAGGACTTTGATCGTGCCAAAGCCTAAATGACTCAATCGAAGACGCTTGCGAGAGCTCGATGCCTTAAAAAGGACATTAAGCCGTTCTTGAGGATGATTCAGCGAAGGTCCTTGCCTCGATGGTAGGCTTCCTACACGCACTGCTTACTTCGCAGCTTGCACTGCCCGCAGTTGTCCCGAATTCTCTGAGCTCACAGCACCACACCCTCCCAACCCTTCTTCACAGCGATCTTGCCACGTACCTTTTGCACGGAATTCGTATGATGCACGAGATTTCCACAGCGCGTTCCATCCGCTGGCTGAGGGCACGGAGATATCGTGGGTAGCCACGACCGTCTGGCCCGTGACGAAATCGCCAGCAAGCTGACAAGCGACATTGTACTCACAGGTTGTGCGACTGAGCCTGGAAAAAATGACGAAACAATCAAGACACGCAGCGATGCCCCAAACAAAAACAAAGCCATGCATGCGATTGCGAATAGCAGCTAGCAGTCCAGCACCGTGAAGGTTAGAATGCTAGACTAGAATGACTACAATCGGAAGTAGCATTCATCGATCTCTTCTTCCCCTCTGCCCTCCTCTGTGTTCTGCGCTCTCACCCCTACTCCTGGGTCCTGCCCTCTCCGCCCAGTGGAACGCCATAAAAGCCCTTGAAGCCAGCATCATGAGCAACTTCTTTTCAGCTGCTTGGGGCTGCGAGACTGTGGCCCTTCAATGTCATGGCGGCACAAGGGCCGCGTCGGGCTTCAGGCGCCCTTTCGGCGTCCGGTTTGCTTCTGGGCGGAGCCCCTGTTGTAATGAAGCCTGGCCATGCCACCAAGTGCGACATAATTGGGCAGCTGCCAAGAGAGCTCAAACATCTAAATTTTAAGGGTGCTGGACTTTCAACTTGGGCCATCGGCGGCCAAAATTAAGCTGAAAGTTCCACCTGAAGCTGGACGCAATACTTGCAAACCTGCTCTGCTAGCACGAGCTCCCAAAATAAGATAGTCAAAGCTTTCGCATGCGGTGCGAGTGCTCTCGTGGGGCCTTCTTTTCCTTCGCCTTCTGCTGCTGCTCCTGCGCGATCTCTCGTTCCTGCGGGCGGTTCAGATCATGTTTCTTGTTTTGCTTTGCATCACCAGTTGCTCATGTGGAGAGCCAGTGGCAACATGACTTGCTTCTGTTTGGGTTGAAGTAGGTTGACAGCCACTCCAGAGATTCCATACTCAAGCCAAGTCATAACAACCTCGGCAAGTAGCGACTTGCCGAACGTGCAGAAGCACACGCATGCAGAATCCGATGCTCCACCTTCTTTTTCTTTTCCTTTACAAACTTGAGCCTGTTGGCCCACTCCCTGAGACAAAATCTATCACGGTTCGTCTTGCTGTAGCTGCCGCCGAAACACCTGACAATGCTGAGGTCCCATCTTGGCATCCTCTCGCTTCGCCTTTTCTTCTGAAGTCTCTGTTCCGTTTCTGGGCTCGCCTGGCAGTTTTACACTTCAGGATACGTCAGGTTTACCACCACACGTGCCGAACACTGTTTGCACCACTTGCCACTTGCCAACCAAGAAGCTGTAAAGCATGTCATCTGACATGAACAACGCCCAAATCTCGGAACAAGTGACAAACCTCGGTGGCAAACTCTGACTGCACGCTGTGCAGATCTCTGCCGCCCCCCCCATAGTCGGAATAAGCATCCTGCTTGTAAGTGGCCTCTCGAATTTGCAACTCCTGCGAGAAACTTGCAACACATTGCCTGCACATGTTATTTCTTTTTGATGAGAGATGTACTCGCACGGGCCTTCACCCACTGAAAGTTGTACTGCATCCTCGGCAGTGAAGACAAAACAACCAGCTGAAAATCAGATTCGTGCTTCAGCTTCGGTGGACTTTCGCGCTTTTCGAGCGCCATGTTGACAACAGTAGCAGTACCAGTAGTAGGAGCCGCAGTAGTAGTAGTAGTAGTAGTAGTAGCAGTAGTAGTAGTAGTAGTAGTAGCAGTAGCAGAACTAGTAGTAGTAGTAGTAGTAGTAGCAGTAGTAGCAGTAATAGCAGTAGTAGTGGTAGTAATAATAGAAAAAATAATAGTAGTAGTAGTCGTCGTTGTCGTCGTCGTAGTAGTAGTAGTAATGGTAGTA
>CAJNJA010002426.1:0-18244 GCA_905231915.1 Symbiodinium necroappetens | reverse complement strand
GTAGTCGTCGTAGTAGTCGTAGTAGTCGTCGTAGTCGTCGTCGTAGTAGTAGTCGTCGTAGTAGTCGTAGTAGTCGTCGTAGTCGTCGTCGTCGTAGTAGTAGTAGTCGTCGTCGTAGTAGTAGTGGCAGTAGTAGAAAGTAGTACCAGTAGCAGCAGTAGTATGCCGACACTTGTTCAGAGGGAAAACAGATGACAGTTGTTCCGTTTGTGTTGTATATGTCTTCATGTGTGTTATGTGTCTTAAGGTGCCTTGATTTTGGTTCTTGTGTGTGTGTGTGTGGTTTGAGTGTGTGTCTTTCGTCGGCAGCCCATAAAGCCAAATCCATCCAAATCCAATAACCTATATCGGCCTACCCCCCAGCCAAAATCCAAACCTCATCCTCAGACCAAAACCGAAACTGCCTGACCTGGCAATCTTCGTCGAGGTTTATATTACATCTTAAAGTCTGAGCTTGCTTTTGACAACCTGCCCGATGGGGCGCAGCCGTTTGCACAGAAACGGTTCATCAGAAATTGCGCATCAGCAACCATCGTGCATCAGAAACCGGCGCATCAGAAACCAACACGTTTGGAAACTGGCACGGGGCCATGGGGGGGGGTGGGGTGGGGGGATGATAACGTCCATGGTCTCGTGGACTCTGAGCACAAAGCATCCACGCCCAACCGATGCATTCTGACTCCTTGGGGGTGAGGGGGGGGGACATGGTAGCGTCCATGGTTAAATGCATTCTGAGCAGACAGCATCCAGGGCCCAACAGAGCATCCATGGCCCAACCATGATACCATGGTTTGATGCATTCAGCATGAAGCCCCGCGCTCGAACACGCAACGGAACCCAGGAAATTGCACGGTTCAATAAAGTGAGAGAGGGGCAGGTCCTGCTGTCGGCGGCTTGCTCCTTTTGGCAAAGAGCGTGGCCTCAGTTCGTGCGGCCGAACTGCGATCGACTGTAACTTTAAATGTACTTATGCTTGTGCGTACAATCCAGTGAAGCGTCGAGAGTTTGGCCCTGCTCGGCCCCTGGGTCCGCAATGTTCCAGGCAACCGTTCCCGAATCACGGCTTTTGGTTTCCGAAGGATGCTTCTGGTTTCTGATTCAGCCGTTTTCGTTTCCGATTCAGTCGTTCTGGTTTCCGAGTCATGTTTTCCGAATCAGTCGGTCTGGTTTCTGATGCAGCCCTTTTGGTTTCCGATTCAGCCGCTTTAGTTTCGGAGGACCCGTTGAACAGCTAGGGGTTGACATTGTTGCCTTCCAAGGCGGAAATGATCGCGCAGCTTGATGCCTGGCACACGGACCTGCAGGCTCCAGCTCCAGTTTTGGAACCGTGGCCGCAACATGACTTCTGCAATTTCCACCGTTGGCGGCAGGAGACGTCGGCATATTCGCAGGCCAGAAGATGGGCGTGGCCTACTGAGGAGGACCTTGGCTGCTGTGACCGGTGTGGTGCTCATTCCAGCACAACATGAAGTTTGCACATCCGAGGATGTCCATCTGCATCTTTCCCATGTTGCGATCGTGCTCCTGGCCAGCTGGCTCCGTGAGGCATACCGGGGGTTGCTGCAAACTGAAGGCCGTTGCCACGCCACAGCACGGGCTCGCGTGATTTGCTATGCCTGACCCATGAAGGCTCTCTCGATGTTGTCTGTTTAGCTCGAAATCTGAGTGCATGCCGGAGAGTCCAATGACGATGCTTTACTTTAAAGTCGGCGTAGCCCAGAGCCTTGTGTGAGTGTTCCTGACGAGGCCGAAAGGACCTGCGAGAGCATTTCAGAGTCCTGTGCAGAGGCTGAAAGTGAGTTTGTTAGAGTTGACGCCTTACCACGCGCATGCTATTGCGCATGATTGAATTGGCTATCCTGCTGTGTCACCGATCAGACATCGCTCTCGACCGAGGTCTGGCGACGTTCGGCAGACGGCCTGCTTTCAGGACTCTGCCTTCGTCTCAACCGTCCCACCCCAAGCATCTTGACTTAGCGCGGACTGGTCTGTCACCTTCTAACTTCTAACAGTGGGTCGGCCTGCAGATGCTCGCCACCACTCTGCTCAACGATTGCTCGGGGAGGCGCAATCGCCACATTTGACTAACTTCTGATGCCATTGAAGATGCCACATGCTTGGATGCCCTTCACCGATCGCTAGCATGTTTGCAGAGCTGCATGAACGGCAACACCTTCCTGAACAACGAATTACGATGCCATTAATTACACTACTGTCCTTTTGCTCAGACAATCATCCGGCAGAGCTGACTTGGCAGTTTCTTTGGGCGAGAAGTTGCCTGTGCAATTTCCAGTTCAGAAGCAACATGCTCTTCCCCGGGCTGGGGTGGTTTGGGCCGTGCTTCGCGAAAGACTGTGCAGGCTCTGCGCTTGGAGAAAGGCTGCCGCTTGCTGTTGGATCGTGTGGTGCCCTGCCTACCTTCAAGGAGGATGTCTCAGCCTGTTTTGCATGCTGGCCGACCGTCGCAGGGATTGCCAAGTTCAGCTGCATTCTCTTGCGCATTCATTCTGGCATGAAGCGTCATGGTTGGCAACATAAGATGCAAAAAAAGGATTCACTGTCCCCATTGGGTTGTCGGCATGGTTTCGTTTCAATATTTGTGACTCAGCATGCAAAAGCACGGACATGTGCGGCCTGCTTGGAGGTATATCTGGGCCCTGAGAAGCACTTCGCAGGGGAAGCCCAGAGTGCACAGTGAGTAAACCGGAGGAGAAACAGCGCTTTCCAGCATGTTGCCGCTGACTTGAGCCGTTCTTCGAGACGCGATGACGTGCGTGAAATCAAGTACGAGGGCGCTCTGCCTCCGCTTCTTTTTGGCTCGAGAGCCCTCTCGCAGAGCAAAGCCGCAGCATATTCAAGGAGCTCTGGATGGCTCTGTGGATCCTAATGGTGACCCAGTGTGTGCGGGATGCTCCAAAGCCTCAAAGACTGTGATGTTGCAGGATGGCCGACAGCGGAGGTTCGACTGGGCGTGGCTCCGCCGCTGCGTCGGTTGGTGGAGTGCGAGCCTTGGCCGATGGACCCTGCGTAGCATTTGGTTCAGATACGAGTTCTTTCGTGAACCTCCCGGATTTGCCAAGTCCAGAACGGCTTTAGCGCGGCGGTCCAACGCAAGGTCGGTCCGCCTTTGCACATGACTTTCCGGCAAGATTCAGCCATGAGGCTTTTGCAGGGATTCACTGCTTCAGCCTCGCTTATAGAATGCCAAGCAGCTTGAACTGCGTTCCATGTCTCAGCAATGGTGATGATGAGTTGTATGACAAAGGCATGACGAATGTTGCAGGCAGTAAGCAGTTCCGCAAAGCAACTCTGCCAAGCCACTTGCTTCGTTTGTTCTTTAGCAGGGCCGGTGGCGCTACGCAGGGGGCCAACAGCGGGCGTAAAGCTGCGGGAGGCTGTCGAAGCTTTCTGCTCAAGGAGTTTCCACGATGTCACGACACCAAGTGGATTACAGAGGAAAGTTGGTGTTTAAGCAACAGCTGAATTGATAGATTTTCTCTTGCCTGGTCTCGGTTGGCCAGAACAAGGCGTATGAAGCCAGCTGTGTCAGAGCCACCTGGCAGGCGGAATTCTAAAGTTCTACTCTGACGATGCTCCCGGCTTGAAAGTCGGACCTACGACTGTGACCTTGGATTGGAGTTTCGACTCGCATGCTTCGTGTTCTTGGGGTGCCTCTAGCTTTCATGCTGACACTTCGTGGCGGAACGCCTGCGCAGCAGCATTAGATGCTTGAACCCGTCGTCATGAGAGCAAGCTTTGGTATCCACCATTTTGCAGATACGTTGTTGCTGTGTGCACGTGCCATGTGCCAGCAGGTCCGCTTACAAATGGGCGCTTTCGGGTTAAGTCTCTGCGTACTAGCTTGCTTCGGGTCTTCACAGCAGGAGGAGCAGGCTGCACTGTCTGCACCGAGCACCTTGTGACACGATGTCAGCACACGGCTTGCAGATTCTACATCGGGCACGAGACTGCGGAGTGCACGGATGTTCCACAGCATCACAGCATTCAGACCTCGTTAACATACCCAGTAACGATGCAGTCAGTGAAGGCACACCACTCAGCATCAACTCGTCAGAGACGTCCGAATTCAGAAACTGGTGCTCAAAGAAAGCTGAATGCACGATTACAGTGCACATTGGCTTGCGCGTGCTCGCGCCTTCGGTATCCTACCGCATTGTATGCCAGTACGAGTGCCTTTGCACTTGCGCATGCGACCACCTTCAGATCAGAAGACCTTGCGCGTGCTTGCTTATTGGCTGATGGTTCCCTACATTAACTGGCCTTTTGGATCTTCGTGGTGGGCATGTTGAATCCTGCCTGTACAGTTACGGGGATACATGCACTCCGTTGTGGCCAGATTGTTTTTATGCAGGACGCCAGTTTTGTATGACACCACTAGTCAAGAACGCCAGACCGAAAGAACAATAAAATGGCTTGCGCACTGGACTCGACTCGCACGTGCTGCAGGCCACCTGACACAGTCAATGCACACAAATCCGAGTGGGGTGCAGCCTTTGCAAAGCTGCTTCGGTACTAGTTCCGGACAGAAGCATAGCAGTGCGTGAAACAAGAAGTTTGGGCACTGCTCTGCGGCGGGTGACATTGTCTGCCGCCAGAACCACGATAAGCACGAGTCAATGGAAAGGCTTCATTGTAGCCTGACAGATTGACATCTTAGTGCGCTCGGATGCCGATGCAAACTGCAGCGAGAGGGCACAGTATTTGCGACTTCAGGGGCGCCCTCAAAGAAGCCTGTGGTCATTGGTGTACGTACTATTTAGCGCCACATCATGTCGGCTTCATTGTCGGGAGTTGCACACATTTGTTTCTCTAGGGTTGGCGAATGGAGGTACTCGTGCTCTCCCTTGTCTTCATGGCCATTGTCTGCTCCCTCCACATTCTGGGCAAGTTCCGAAGTGGATAAGCGAAGATAGAAGGCGGGAGTGTCATGGGGCTGCAGCGGCGAGGATACCGAAGATGGGAACAGCAAGACCCTGTTGTTGGATGCAGGCGCGATGCATCAGGCTGCTTTGGACCAGACGGACGCTATCGGACGCTAATGATTTCACTTCAGCTGCGCTGCTCAGATTTTGAGGAACAGCCACAGGATGTTCTGCCATTGCGCAGAACTGCTGCATACCGCTGCAGTTAGTTTGTTATCCTTCTTTGGAGGAGAGGCACATGATTGCAAGCCTAACCGTGCCCTGCACACAGACACGTGGCGAACGTCACACGAGGAAAATATGCTGCTGTTTCCAGGCAGGGTAAGAGCAGAAGAACCTGTGAATACGAGGTAGATGCCAACGAATGCTCACATTCACTCATGCCGTACGTCCACTGTAGATTATGATGTCACACGACATTTGCCTCCTGTCAGCACGGTTTTGGTGCTGTTCGGTCGTCGCTTGCAAAAGCACTGAGAGTAGGACCAGGGAGATTCCGGAAGGCTTTTGTGCCATGCTGATATCGCGGTGATTTTCAGCTACATAGATGCAATTGGAGCGGCCGATTCCGCTGAACCTCGCAGAGAGTCAGAGAGTTGTCAAAGTCGGGGAATCCGAGACGTCTGACTCCAACCCCAGCAGCGGTCAAATCTGGTGGGTTGGGGCATGGGACACATAGCTTGCTTTTGGCATAGACATAGACAAATCATGCAGTTCAATCCGGCAGAAGGAAAGCTATATCTACGTGACCAAATCGAGCTCTGTGGAGCTTGCAGGAGTTGTCGTTTACAATTCACCTGAAAATTAGGGAACTCAGTCAAAATTGCATCCAGTACCTTTATCTGTTCCTTTCTCAAGAGTTAAAGGGGGGTGGGGCCCGCGCCACCACGCAAATAGAACAAGAAGGGGCTTCCCCCCCAACCACAAGGTGGCAGCGGTGTTGTACCTCCGCCCCCAGCTTAACGTCCATCTGTTTAAGCCAGGTTTCAAGTCTGATGATTCAGTATAGTCAATTAGCCAAGGTGCCACCAGGACACTTCTGCTGAAACAGCATGGCTTTTGTCTTTATGCGGCGGAGTACGTCTACGTAGCAGGTTTGTAATTAGCCAACTGCCACCAGGACAGTTCGAAGCTGCTCGCAGATGGCCGGTTATTGCGTTGCAGGGACATTCCGGAGCGCAATGAGGTCCGTCAAGGTACTACGATACGACAAGGGTGTCTCTGTACTGTCAGAAGATCGATGTCATTTTGCGGTGAAGAAGCTTCATGGCAGACATATGTGCTTGCATCTAGGCTGCTCGAGCGCTATCGACTCTGCATCGTTTTTTGCCCTAGCTTTCGTGGCCTCGTCTCAAGTACTCTTAAGCTAGCGATTGGACACGGAAAAGGATTTGAAACTCTACCCCTCGAGGTTCGCTTGCTGAGGGTGGGATGCATGGACGGCTTGCACTGCGTCGCTTGGCCCCGGTTGAAGCAGGCGGAAGACGAGGCTTTTGGTAGAGGAGGTCTGGCTACTCAGAAGGTAGGGGAGCCGTTGATGCTCGCACGTTTGTCTGGGCGCTACCCCCGACTGAACCCCGAGATGTGATGCAGTCAACATCAGTCGCCGAGTTGGAATGAACCCGCACAGTCTTAGGTTCATTGCACGCAGGGGTCGGGGTTTCGACCGACCTCCTCCATAGCTAGACGACGGAAGAGCACGCCGGCCCAAGTCAGAGCATCCTAAGAGTTTCAATATGATGGGGACCACAGGCATGCCATGGACAGAGCTGGGACAAGTTCTTCCGTGCGCAAAGAGTGCTTCTGTGCTCTCGTTGGGGTTCCGGGTTTGAGGGAAGCAAGCGTGAACAGAGAAAGAGAGAGAGGAACAAGAAGCGAAACATTGACCGCACGGAAATTTGCCACGGACAATTCGACATGACGGAAGAAAGCTTTCGCGGCGTGGCAGGCAAGCAAGTTGCAGATGCTGATAAGCGCAGACGACGAGTAGACTATTAAGCAGCGAGGTGCCACGACGTGATTATGCAGAGGAAGCCCGACTGGGAGCCGAGATGGTCTGACAATGCTAAGACGGCCCGACAAAGTGCTTGGTCTCAGCTTGAGATCTGTGGTAACACAAGAACCCCGAGAGTGAAACCGCCAAGAAACACCCAGTGTGCCCGACAGCGCCTCGCATACAATCGAGAAGCGCTGCCAGCCGCGAAAGCATGCCTGTCCTGGGCCTGATCCCATCTGCCAGGGGCATGGAAGCATTTGCGGCCAGATGCCACCGGGAGGGACAACACCAGGAACCACTTTTTCGTTTCCTGAGTCCGAAACACCATGTGTAGTCAGACTTTAATTACAACTATGTGAGGCCCAAATCAAGCAAGATCTGCTATCTCCTCCGTCGCTTCTGGCTCCAGCGAACTGACCAACTATGGAAAGCCCTCCCGAAAACAGAGGATCATGTCCACACAGAAAACCCTGCTCAAGCTGTGTGGCAGTAGGGCAGGGCATCAGTCAACATCCGAGCCCCAGTCTTTCTATTCAGTAAACTGTAGTTAAGACCTTTCTTGAAAGCACCCGCTGTTGGAGTTGAAGCTTTTGCCACCCGATGTTGGGCAAATGACCTGCTACTGCTAAAGCAGCTGCAGCTCCCGCTTTGCCAGCAATGGCCAGTCCGGACATCCAATGCCGGGGGTTGAGGGTGCAAGGTCATTTGAGAGCCACACGACGCGGGCATCAGACGGCTTAACCAGGGCAGCCAGTTCGAGTTCGGAGGACCGCCAAGATCGATTGGGTCAGGCGGTCGCTCTGGAGAAGAAGGCTCTGAATTGTGCTGTAAGCGCATATGGCAGATGTGATCGAAAGGCTGAAGAGTTTCCTGAGTTTGCACGCGACTCCTACGAGTATCGGGCTACAGCAACATGAAGCTTGACCTTGCTATTTAGCACTCCTTCGTCGTCACATGGAGCCTACGTGCATCCCTCATCGCAGCTTTTCAATGCATGTGGATGTTAGGGGTTACCTCATAGCATCACACGCTATGACTGATGAATGCACCGACGAAGCCGCAGCGCTTGCCGACCCCGCTTGGTGCTCAGTCTGACTTGTCTCAGAGGCTCCTGCAAGCATTGGCGTGCTTCACCAGAGTGCGGCGAGTGAGGTCCCTGCGACAGCAATACTACACTTGCAGACATGCGAAAAACGGAGGCGGTGGGGCAGTGCGTGTTGCGAGTGTTATGAGTCCTTGGCTGGTCCTTGACATCGGTTCCAGGCCATCAGCAAATGGGGGGAAGTGTCAGTCTTCCGAACCTTCCAGTGGCTTGGCTGACTAGGTAGGGCAGGATGAGAGGCTCTTTTGCACCTTGAGTTCTTGTAGTAGTACAGTTGATGCACTAATCTACTGTAGCCTCCACGGTGCGCTGCGAAAGTCTCAAACTCACATTGAAGATTCGAGCACCCGTGCAGGAGCATTCGTGCGGTGATACCGTCAGGGAAGGCTTGCAGTTCTTTTCGGGGCAAGCAGAGGTCGACAGCCCAGAGAACTGCAGACCTTGACAAAGCAGCGTTTCGGGGCCGTCGAGCTTCGAACCGGATGCTCAGGTGCTAACGTTTGAGGAGGTGGTCTCTGACCAGCCTCGAGCGTGAATCTCAAAGCTGCCATGCGGGCCTGAATGCAACCGCATTCGGTTCGACCAAGGACATCAGTCAGAGCGGAGTTACTGCTCCGCCAGAGCCTGAAGAAAGTGTCAACCAGGGAAATTGGGCTGGGTGAGGACAGGGTAGCAATTGACGAAGGGCAGCTGTTTGTTTAAACTTGTCCAGGCGTATTTGGGCAAGGGTTTCAGCACTTTTGCATGCTGGGTCTCGGATGTGCCTGTTGCACCACTGACGGTGTCGCCTTGATTGTGGCCTTGTCTTTTCGATTGGGCAGGGCCATGTCCGCGCTCACGGCTTGAGGCGAAAAACGCCTTTGCGGGCGCAGCGATTTGGGTCTTCCACTGTGTCGTCACTGCCCTATCGGCATTTCCAGCAGAGTTGCAGTTTTGTGTACGGTGCAGCCGAAGTCATCTGCAGCCCTTACAACTTCATAGTATGTGACTGTAAAGGCGCGACCGGGTCCAGCAGACGTGCCGCACTCAGGACTCACGTGGCTCAGGTAAGCCTTTTCAGCCCTTATGTACGTTAGTGCTTTCGGCTGAAAGAACAGGTTACCTCGCCACATCGAACTGTGTGATGACAGAAAGGCTGTCCAGCACGCGCGATACTGAGTTGGTTGACTTCATGGCCCTGTCCGTTAAGTGTTACTTGTACAGTGTTCCACGTGGACAGAGGGTCAGGACTTGGGGGTCGGGGACAAAGGCTGGTGTCAAACCACAAGCGGTTTCACACCGATGCAGACCACGCATGGCAGCTTAGCACGATGAGCGCAGGGGTTCGGGGGCCTAACCCGTTCCACAAACGCTGCTCGAGCAAGAGGAAAGAAAGAGACAGAGATAGAGGGCCGGGGGCAAAGCCAGCTGAAGCTTGCGGGGCGAGAGCGATTCGGGCCAGGGTTAGCATGATGTACTGCCGGAGGTGGTTTGTTGCCATGCACTTACCCTCCTTGTCCAGCAGCATGGGTCGGCAGGACAAAGGCACCGCAAGCTTTGCAGCTCACTCCAATACGGGGTGACCACTGGCGCCGGGGAGGAGGGACCCTTCTGTTCACCTTCAGAAGGAAAGAGGGAGGGGACAAGAAATCAATGTAGGATTTGCAGGATATATGCTCTTTGCGCTAGACACGTTCTTCCGTTTACAAGTTGCAAGGATAAGGATTAGACCTACAAGTATGCTGCTAAGGCTCAAAGCAACTTGGAACACTTGGGGTCTGTCATCAGGCGCGGGCTGCTGGGATCGTCCGGCAGCTTTTGGAGTCATGCTTCAGCATTGCAACATGGGTATCTCCAGATACTGCTTTTGAACGCCTGATGCCAGGGACTTCGAGCTTTTTGGTCGAGGGCCAGAGGCCCCCAGCAGCTTTGCGGAGCACTTGACAGGTTATGCGGCGTTTCGCAGGTAAATGCAGCGCAGCCGCATCGGCGCATGCGAGGGCTCGACTTCTTGTACAGCGTTCGCAACGGCAGGGGGCCGGCTTGCTTCTGTTGACAGCTTAACGTGAGCTGATTGCCTCGGAATGAGCTCAGATTCGGCAATGCTACCTAAGCCAGAAGACGAAGGAGAGGGCACACGATTCCCTACTATCCACACTCCTGTATCAACTTGTATACGATATTAATGTGACATTTGTTCTGAGTCAGGCCACTTTTTGAGTGCACTCGTTGCTTTGAATGTTGCAAACGCGACGGTGCCCTTCACTACCTTCACGCTCCACGCTCTCCCCAAAGGAGTTTCGAAACCTCTGCAGAGACGATGGGTGAAGAGTGGTCCGATCCCCCTCTTTGCTGGCAGGGAAGATTTGTGCTCCTCTCCGAGAATGTCCGAACCGTGTGTTTTGTTTTGTGCAGCCTGAAGCCTCAATCTACCTTCCCCAACTGAAAACGGGTGCTGCATGCGACACTCCACCATTTGACAATCCTTCAACGGCTTCGAGCTCTTTTTGTTGTCACTTGGGCTTGGAAGTTGTTCTATTCTCTCTGCAGGAGGTATGAAGACGAGGGAAGACAATGATGAAGAGCTGCAGAATGACCAGCGGCGCTCAAGAGTTTGGAAGCTGTTGAGGAGGGTGAATTCTGCAGACCTGCTTCTGGTTTGGGAGCAGCTCAAGGGACGGCATGAGTGTGAACCTGCGACTTTGTCCAGCTAAGCCTTGTCTGCTCTTACATCATGGTGAAGTAACATGTTGTAAGCTGGGCACTTGGATTCGTCCTCGAGCCGCTCTACAGCTGTGCACTATTGTCACTAGCGGTCTTTCAGTATTTGCATCCATATTCCGTCAAAACCTATTCTAAAATTACTGCATTTCTTCGGGATATGCAGCTTGCGCCGATGCAGGACAGTCCCGTACTTCATGACGTTGGAGGCCGATAAAACGTGTTAAGTGAGTTTGGCCTGAATATCCGTTTAGAGTTTAGACTCTGGGGTGAAAGCTGGGGGAAATCTGGCGATGGGGAATCACAGCTCAAGGAGTCTATCCGCGTCTGCAGGGGCAAGACTCTAGCAATGCTGACCCGTTGGGCCCGTTGGGCGCTCCTGCGGTCGGATACGCTCGGCCTTCCGCTTTGAGAGCCTAAGCCGTGCAGACCTCCTACAACGGGATGACGTGGAAGCTCAGCCTTGCACTCAGGCAGTGGGTGCAACTTCTGGTCCTCTAGCGAAATCTGCTGGCTTTGATCCAGAGGCAAGAAATGCCAATTCTTCAAGGAAGCAGCCGGTCAGGCACGGTCGAACTTCTTCGCCAGTCCTGCACGCAGACTTCTTGGATGCGCGTACTCCTCATGACAGCCATGCTCAGCTGCAGTGCGCAACATGCCATGCGGTGCAGTATGATATCTTAGTTCCTTTATTTATACGTTGCATGTATGTTTTGCTTTTGATGTGACGGTGCTTGTGCGCAGGTTGTCTTCCGACAGGGCGATCCAGCGGGCAATTGTTACGTGCATGTCTTGTCCAACAGCCATGTCTCCACGTTGCCGTGCGCGAGAAGTTCTCTTCCAGTTGGCGAAAAACCTGCGTATCAGGTCATAGTGACGGGCGAGGTGGCAGTGAAGATTTTCAAAGACACTGGAAAAGATGAGGATATCATGTATCTGTCATAGTCATAGTCTTCCCTGGCATTAGTATGCAGGTCTCGACAAAGAGAAAAGAGTCTCAAGATGCACTCTTCACAGTGCTGAGGTCAATGCAGATACTCTTCAAAATCCGACTCCTGCAGGTTTTCTACTGAAATCTGAGATCGTGCTCAGCTGCTAGTTGGTTACGGGTTCGGAAGAGCTCATTGTTATCGCATCCATCTTTTGGAGCATGTTGTGGCTGAAACTTCCAGTGCGGCTTGGGGTGGCCATCGAGACGAGCAGGCCTTTCATATTTCTAGGTCTTGAGATATTTAAGACCGAGAACCTCACACTTCCAGGAGAGTATCTGACATGGCTCCCAGCTCCACACCTGTCGCCCCGAGCAGGACAAATGTGGGCCTGGCATCGATTGGGGGCTTCGTCAAGCTGCGTCGGCAACACTGAGCGGATTATGATTCGGTTTCTCCACCGGGCAGCGGAAGCGCATTCCATGTTGGGCGATGTATGTTCTCAAGCAGACTGACCGGGATGTGCGCTTTCGGAACTTTTGTTCTTTACACGACAGGCCCATCTCCTCGGGAAGTTCATGAGCCACGTATGTACTGGCAGTGTGCCAAGTCACTGACAGAGCCGAATCGCGCAGGCAGTTGTCCATGGGACATACTTCTGATGTGGGGTGTTTGTGAAGTTGATATTCCAATAGCATGTTCAATGTTCCACCATTGAGTGGCGACGCGGTTTTGAGGTACGAGACCTTGACGCAGCGCGAATGGGGAACATACAGAGATATTCGTCGGATTCCGAGATGTCCTCGGGTTGAAGATGAGACCATTGCCGAGAGCTCAGGTGGCACGAGTGGAGAGGAGGAGCAACAACTCAGGACGTGATGCTGTTGATGGCTTGTTAAAGTTTGCACAAGATGAACGGCGTCTTGGAGTGTGGCAAGCACTCTTCCAAGAACGAAGGAAGTATTTTGCATGGGCCTCGCCGAAAAAGCCTGCCAAGCAGAAGGCAGAGCCGGATACTCATGTGAAAACAATGAGGCGGAGGCAGGGCAGGACGACCTTTGCTTGTCGTTGTGCCATTTTAGAAAGCTCTTCATGAAGTGCAACAGCATCATGTCAGTATCACAGGTCGATGCAAAGCGTTCTGGCCATCGTTGTGGAAGCTGCTGATGCAGTTGACAAATCAGCTGTTCGATCCTGAGACCATCTGCCTGATCTTGCGATTGCTTTGTCAAGAACCTATGCGTTGCAATGCATTGTAAGTTTTAGATATGTGCGGCATGCACGAAAGCTGATGAGAACAAATAGGCTTCGGGGTCGGTGGTTCATGGTGGGAGTTGGCTAGGGATGAGAAGGCTTGGTCATCAGGGAATCCTTTGCGACCATAGGCAGGCCAGGTCGGCAAGAGCCCCAGCGCCACTCAGCATGGAAGGTCCGCATCCGTCATCTTCTGCACATCCACAATGATGCCGCTGGGCCATGAGTTCCTAAAACATTCACAGACTTGGAGGCTGATGCGGCTGATGATCCGGAAAGGGACATGACACTCTACGAGCAGTTGCAGCAGGTCGGCGAGTGATGGCACATGACTTTCAGTAGGCAATTCAAGTAGGCAAGTCTCAACAGGTCCAACTTCCGAACTTGAGCTTTCATATTTCCTGCTGGGGCTCTCTGCTCAGCGCCAGGAAGA
This sequence comes from Symbiodinium necroappetens, assembly GCA_905231915.1. NCBI lineage: Eukaryota > Dinophyceae > Suessiales > Symbiodiniaceae > Symbiodinium > Symbiodinium necroappetens. The sequence continues at coordinate 4,887 of CAJNJA010002426.1, read as the reverse complement.
CAATCCACGCTACAAAACTGCGGAGGGTCACTGTACTTGGTGTCCTCAGGACCACAATTGCACAATCGTGAGCAGCAATTTGCATCACATTGAGCCCGCCACGTCTTCTGCCACCTGTGAGTCGTCCCTCCTAGCACACGCGGCCTGGAGTCTTGTGTCTCTAGTGTTTCGCAGGGGTTGTATGCTTTTGTTGACTTCTCTAGCATTGGATCTATGGCATTGGGCCATTGCGCTGTCGCTTGCAGGACTCGTGCCTCGGCGAGACGGTCGTGACTTTGGGTGCCAGATGCACCTATAGTGCTTCCGCACACAGGGGAACCCAAGAGGGAAAACTTCCTGGCATGTTTCGGCGTTGTCAGATGTGACACCCTGCAGGTGCAGGATCCATTTTCGGAGAGATGGCGCTGCAAAATGACAAGCCCCGTGCTGCAACCATCGAGCAGGGCCCCAAGCTGTCGCGAATGGCTTTCATCATCGGTGAAGTCGTTCTTCGGCGAGAGACGTTCGAGGTCACCAACTGATATGGCATGGTATGTTTTGGAGTTCCACAATCCTGATGCATTTGCATAGACCTTTAAAGATCTGTGCGCAGCGATGGAGGCATGCTGCGACTTGGGACCCAGGTGCGTGCAGGATTGTGAGTTCCTTGTGATCCCGCGGTTCGTGTACAGGACGCGAAGTTCGCACGAGCCGCACAGGTCAACTCTCATTTTGTGCTTGTACGGGCATCCTTCCAGAACCGGTCGAAAGGATTGGGTACAACGGGTGCCTGCCAATGCTTTGCTTCTTGTTTGCTGAAAGGTTGGACTCGGGTTGCGAGGTTCGATAGTGCGTTGTGGCTGGATGCCCCAAACGGTCTCTACACGTCTTGGGCATTAGCAACATGAGGCAGACTGGATACTGGATACCGTTTCACGTGTTTTCGCCGAGTGTCAGCGTTTCAGTTTGATATAGTTTGATGAATGCGTCTATCCAGCTACCATGTCACCCACTTGCAAGGAGGATTCTCAAGGAGATCACCAGCAGGTCTGCCGACAGCTTAAAGGCTTCCTCCATACTGAGGCAGGGTTGGGAACGCCGTGTCATTGTTTTACTTTTCTCACGCAATCTCATGCATGGCGGGACAGGAAGCTGGACTTCTTCATGGACATGGAGGCCAGAACGACCGACGGCCGTGGAATTCGCAGAATCTGCGACCACAAGGTCGAGCGACCTGGAACCATCGACCGTCTTGCACAAAAGACCGCGTGGCAGGCGCTGAGAAGTAATTGAGCAGTTTCCACGTGGCAGCACAATTGCAGAAACTTGAGATGCTGTAAGTGCTTTCGCAAGCCCGCCACTTGCTCATTTTGACGTCATCCGCTAGAATATAACAGGCCTCCAGTTATGACTCGACCCGTAAACCATTTCTGCCTCGCAGCGGAGGACTGTCCAGCTGGGCAGGCTGGGCCCAAAAACCTGGCAGCACGGATTGCAAAGGCGTGGCATGGCGTGGCCTTGGCAGATCATCTTTCGTCAACAAGACCCACCTGGAAACTGCTATGTGCTGTGTGAGGGAACGCCTCGGCCTTAGTCGTATCATCACATCTTTCAGAGTAGACCACTTCTGCCGCAGTATGAAGGGATGTGAATGTCGCCACCACCTTGATCTTGAGTTTTTGCTCTCTGTGCGGAGCTGTGCGGGATTGAACTGCACGAGTCAATGCTGCGCGAAGTCGCTTGCGACTGGGACATGTCCTTCTGAGATCTTCTGGGCTTGTTGAGAAATCGCCTTACCTGTCAAGGGTGGATGTCTACAAGTGTGGCCCCGAGGCTCGCTGCAGACGTTGGGTTTCGACTTTTGCTGTTCCGTGTCAATATTATTCACAGATGTCATTGCGAATGTAAGCATTGAGCAATCACATGTGAACAGGCCGGTGTGAAACGGCAACTTGCAATTGCTTGCAGCTTCACGTTTCGAGGTCAGAGATGATGTGGAATGGCTTGAGACAGCGTGAACTCAATCGGAACACGTCAACAAAAGCCATGCACGCACGCCCGCCCGCCCGCGCGAATGCCCTCAATGCGCCGCACCGCGCCCGCCCGCCTGCCTGTCCGCCCGCCCGCCCGCCGGCTGCCCGCCCGCGCGCCGCGAGCACGTGCACAAGCACACGTTACGCACGCGCACACGTGCACACACTCACACGCACTTACAGTTACACACAATCATACACAATCACTCACACACACACAAACACATATTTGGTTTCAAAATCGAGCCCACCTCAGGCGTCACGCATGGCATCCCATGGGGCTCCCAAAGTTAAGAGTTCAGTCGGTGGATCTCTGCAGCGGAACCTGCTAGATGCTTCCTCGCGAAGGGGAGAGGCGCAAGCTGAAGCGTGTCGCCTCCCGAGTTTGTGCAAACAATGCTTTCGAAATGGTAGGTAAGCATGCAAGCAAATTGAAGTGTATGCATCTCTGCTCCACCCAAGCTGGCTAAGACAATGACGCCTCGCACGTGCACCATGTTCGACATGAGAGAGCAAGCCTGGCTCGCTTGCAGCGAAGTCTGAGGAAGCATTGAAGTCTTGAGATGCAAGCGCAAGTCTGCAGGCTCACCACTCTCGTGGAAGCTCGGTCCCCATAACACAGCCCTGCAGGTCCGCACAGGTCACGAAGTGATCAACGAAATGTATGAGTTCCGTGCGCCCATTGAGGCTATGCGTGGTTCAAAAGGTTTTCGCAAGGTGCGCCCGGTGCATTCTTTCATGCTCGTGTTTGTTGAGGGCTGTGAAATGCTTGCCGACCGAGGACCAACGGTACTTGACTTTGGAAAGATTCAGTTGCTTCTGCAAGGCTTGTACCGGTCGAAGTTGCACAGTCTGGGCACACGAGGTGGTTACAGCATTTGCGCTCAGGCCTCTGTGTTGGGCCCTTGCGTGGTGACTCTGGAAGTGTGCTGGCACTCAGATTTTCCGATCTAAAAGGGTATACGCGCAGGCCTTCTGCAGGCAAGGAAGGCGGAGAACAGCAAGGGAGGGAGGGGCGGTAGGAAATCAGCACCAGCACCAACGCTGGCATCTCACGTCAGTCTTCCAGGGCCGTCGATCTCGATCCCGTGCTTGATGAAATATCCAATGAACATTTGCAACTGGATGGCAGTTTGCTAGCAGCTACCGCCACCGCCACCGCTATGCGGCGCGAGGCCTGCATGCTTCGGGGAGCTGGCTCTTAAGAATACTCAGCCTCGAGCAGCGACGGTGAAGTTGGGGCCTCAATGCTCTGCTAGGACGGTTCTTCTTTGCCTCATGTAATCTTTAAGTGGGAAGGCTCGGTCAAGCCTGCATTCGCTCAGATGTCGGACAAAATGCCGGCTGATGATCTTGGAGAAGCTGCTTGGCTGCAGTGACAGGGACTATCTTCAGGAGAACTCTGATGCTGGTACGCACGAACTGAATGCCAATATGCTAACCAATCGCTTAGTTCACTACTTGCACCTTCGTGATGCGCCCATTCGTGGCTGCACGTTGTCTTCTGGTGTATCGACACCAATCTCAGGCAGCATGTCCTGCATGTGCTGACAGAGGCTCGACTAGAGATGGCTCAGTTCAGCATCTCACGGAGCATCACGGAGCATGTGGTGATTGTAGACACTGCTTGGCCAAGCCTTGCTCTGAATGGTCAGGTAATGGCCAGAGTTCGCTTCTTCAACGACCGACTTCCTGGCATTGGTGATGCAGAGTACAGGACCACAACCAAACCCCAGCCCCACCCCCACACCTTTCAACTCCTCATTGGTACATTAGTACTATTGGGGAGAGAAGCAGTCGCAGGATGGACCACCCCTGTCAGTACTTCAGCCTTCGCAAGTTCCCACAAGGCCCAGAAGCTCTCAAGCTTGTGACGGAGGTCACACCAATCTATTTATTTTAGACCTGCAATCAGGCTATCAGTTCACTCACGAGGCGGACGTCGTGCGAGCGGCCGGCTGTGAACGGAGCTTCATACATACTAAAGTCCTGTCCAGGGCATTGTTATGACGGAGCCCGCGCTTTACGTGCTGAAGAGTGGGGCCTTAGAGTTCCGCAGATACAGGACTGAATCGGGTCCGAATTTCTCAATGGTAGGCTCTTGTGGCGACATATTGTGTTTATGACTTGAATGCACATGCAAAAGAGTAAGATCGGCAGGCCTGCGGCACTGTAGCTGTACGAATGGCTTGGCCGTGTTGTGAGGAGAACAAGCCAGAATCCAGTGTACGTTCTTTCGCATTTGCCGATGGTTGAGTCGGCCTGGAAGTCGGTGCCTCGCGGTTAAGCCATGCTTGGCTTTCGACCCGACGCTGTCAGGTCTGTGGCGGCCAGGCCACCACTTGCGCTTCCTGTGATCCGAGCTAAGATAGGCCGGCACGGTGCATCGCCTTGGTGGCAAGGCCGCGCACCGGTGTTGCTGGCAGTAAGAGGCCTGCACTGGGCTCACGAGGCTCACGAGCACGTGCTGCTATCTTCGTTGGGAGCAGGTTAGGCTCCAGACCCAAGAGCAGGTCAATCCAGAGTCGTCCGGGTCTAAGTTTCGAGACTCAAAGACACCACTACTACTACTACTACTACTACTACTAGTACTACTACTACTACTACTACTACTACTACTACGTACTACTACGACTACTACTACTACTACTACTCCTACTACTACTACTGCTACTGCTACTGCTACTGCTACTGCTACTGCTACTGCTACTGCTACTGCTTCTACGACGACGACGACGACGACTACTGCTACTAGTACTACTAGTACTACTAGTACTACTAGTAGTACTACTACTACTACTACTACTACTACGACTACTACTACTAGTACTGGTACTAGTACTAGTACTCGTACCAGTACTACTAGTACTACTAG
>CAJNJA010002415.1:0-14683 GCA_905231915.1 Symbiodinium necroappetens | reverse complement strand
CTACTGCTACTACTACTGCTGTTGCTGTTCCCTACTCGTTCTCGTATCACTCCCTTTAAGTGTCCTTATATTTTCTGTCGTTATTTCAGCGCTCTCAGCAAGGAGGCCGGCCGATGGTCTTTTGCGTTCGAGCTGATCTCCCGCCTGGCATCGTTGCTGATCCGAGGCCAGGGCAAGATGCGATAACAGGGTTCAGGACCTATATTATACATGGAAATCATAGAACACTACACAGGTATTTAAGATCCTGGGGTTTGTATTTCTGGACCTAGGGTTTAGGAGTCTATTGTCTAGTGCCTAGGGTTCACGATTCTAGGATTGGTTTGGGGGTTTGGGGCTTAATACTTAGGATCCCTAAACTCTAAACCCTAAACCCTAATTAAACCCTAAACCCTAAACCCAGGTTTCGGGATTCTTCTGATCTTTGGGAGGCGGTTCAGGGTAGTTGAAGCTAACCCACGCGAAGCCTAGAAACCACCCTGAAAACCGATCCCTGCGCAAGCAATATAGTAATATAATTTAGGTTTTAGGGTTTAGGGTTTAGGGAGTAAACTTCTGCAAAACCGAGCTGGGATCGACGGTTTCGTTGTCCAACTAAGTTTCTTTCTGAAGCCCTACACCCCGAAGCCGACCCATGGGCTCCATAGTAGTTCCTTTGTGGCATTACCTTATAGGATCCTAAATATAAGCCACAAAAAGGAATCACTATGGAGCCTATGGGTAAGTCTTACCCTAAACCCTAAACCCTAAACCCTATACCCTAAACCGAAGCCTAGACTCCAAGACTATAACCCAAAACCCCAAAACCCTACACCGTGCGGAGGTGGAAATCGTCGGTCTGCTTCATGGCCCCCAAAAAGGATTGAGGGTTTACCTTAACCCCCAAATACCCTAAATTCTAAAGGGTCTGTAGAACGAAATCACAATAAGGAGCCCTAAGTAGCTAGATTCTGAAGGGTCCAGGTAGGGTTCAAGGTTGCTCCATGTTTCTCCACCGACACCCCCAAAGAGCTTAGTTTCGAGTCTCATCGCCCCTCTACTTAGAGGCCCAGGGGACTTAGTAAGGCGGTTATAAGTAGAGTTACCATTGGGCTACTTCCATTTAGGGTACTTATAACTCTCCTTATAGCCTACTTACTAAGCCCCCTGGGCCTCCAAGTATCCCCAAGCCCTACGAAACAGTAGGTTATGACCCCCTTTAATTGCAGACCCCCTTTGATTAGAGGCCCCTGAGCCCCTAAACCCCTAACCCCTAAGCCCCCGCGGCCTCCAAGTAATCCCCCCAAACCCAGCACCCCGAGTCCGCAACCGCTCCACCTGACCTTCACTGGGTCCTTGTTGGACACAACTTTACCTTTCTCTCATTTTAGGGGTGAGGGGTTAAGGGATTTAGGGTTTAGGGTTTAGGCACCCTATACCCTAAACCCTAAACCCCTAAACCTCTGAACCCTAAACCCTAAACCCCTGAAGCCCTAATAAGGGTTACAAATGCTCAGAATGTAAAAATGTGGCCCCAACAGGGACCCTGAGCATCAGGAACAGCTACGACTTTGAACACGACCATCAGTGCTGCCGAGTGGCCTTGGTATGCAGTAGAAGCCTAGATTAGGGTTTAGGGTATACGGTTTAGGGTATAGGGTTTAGGGTATAGGGTTTGGGGTTTTAGGGGTTTTAGGGGTTTAGGGTTTAGGCTCGTAAGTTGGAGGCCAGAGATTCCAGACAGGCTGCTGTTACTTCGACCCTGCAATGCAATACCGCCATGCCCGTTTTTGGAGACCTGATGTTGGTAGGATGACGGTCTGGGGTTTAGGGCTCACAAAACTATTGTAACTATGGTCCAAAACCCAAGTACCTAGAAAAGAGGTCCTTTGGACCCGTAAAGCCCTCAAAACGTTTCAGTCCTCTAAGTCCTCTATAACCCTTACAACATAACTCATCTAAGAGCCTCTAAACCTCCAACGATTCCCTAAGGCTCTAATGATTCATAGTTTAAGGCATTTTGGACCCAAAGACCATACAAAAAAACAGGCTTTTGGGCTCTTGTGAGCCTAAGGGTAACATTGCCGCAGAAACTTTCGGATCCTAAACCCTCAACCCTAAGCCCTAATCGGTGAAGGGGGATTCGGATTCATGGCTCAGGGCTGCGGGGTTGAACAGTTCGGGGGGTTAGGGCTTAAAGTCTTAAAGTTCGGGGTTTGGGGGTTTTTAGGTCTTTAGGGTTGAGGGTGATTTAAAGCCCTTAAACTGCTCCTTCGACTTCCTTACACAAGAGCATAAAGTAGCATACACCTCAAACCCAGATTTTGGTATCAGGGGCCCCTGCATTCGGGTGGAGTGCTTAGGTCTTAGAGGGCTCAGGGTTTAGGGGTTTACGGTTTAGGGTTTAGGTGTTTCGGGTTTAGGGGTTTAAGGTTTTAGGGTTTAGGATTTAGGGGTTTTAGGTTTAAGGTGTTAGGGTTTAGGGTTTAGGGGTTTAAGGGTTTAGGGTTTAGGGGTTTAGGGGTTCAGGGGTTTAGGGGATTAAGGATTGAGGGGTTTAGGGTTTTAGGGTTTAGGGTTTGTGCATTTAGGGTTTAGGGTTTAGGTGTCAAGGGCCTAGACACTAGAGGGCATAGAAGAGGGGTTCGGCAATGCGCTGCTGGGTCCAGGGCTTCGAGAATGGAATTCTGGATTCAGGGTGGGGAGTTTTTGGAATCCTAAACCCTAAACCCTAAAACCCTAAACCCCCCAACCCCTAAACCCTAAACCCCTAGAGGTTTTAGGATTTGTGGCAGGGATATTTTGGGGCTTGAAAGCCCCTGCGTCTTCTGAGCCCAGGAAAGGTCTTCAGTGGCCTTGGTCGCTGCATTTCTTTGAGCACAGGGAGTCAAGGGAGGCCCGGGTTTAGGAGCGGTTTAGGGCGGTTTAGGGTGTTAGGGTGTTTGGGCTTAGGGGTCTTAGGGCAAGGGCTTAGGGGTTTAGGGTTTAGGGTTCAGGGCTTTAGAGTTTTAGGGGTTTAGGGGTTTAGGGTTTAGGAGCTTTAGGGCTTTAGGGCGCGACATATAAGGTTACATACACCGTTTAGAAGGGTTTGATAAGGGCTTACAAAGGTTTTTTTTCGGGTTGGAAAAGGGTCATGTGGGCACACCTCCTAGCCCCAAATCCTCTCAACCCAAACTCTGTAAACTTTCCTCTAAACGCCAAGCCCCACATACCGGCAAACACTATGACTGTCCTTTCGCAACGGCCAGACCTCAGCCCAGCTACCTCAGATTCCTAAAGCCGAAGCGAGAAGCCCGCTTTTGGGGTTCAGGGTTTCCATGGGGTTTCGAAAGTTCGACCGTCGGGATGCTAGGATTGGGGCTTTCAGGGTCTAGCATTTTTGGGGTTGAGAGAGATAGCACCTTACGTCTACCCATAGGCTCCACAGTAGTTCCTGTTGGGGAGTACCTTCTAGGATCCCAAGTATGAACCACAAAAAGGGAACTACTATGGAGCCTATGGGCAAACCCTCAAGCCTAACCCCGAACCCTAAGCCCACCCTCAAACCCGAAGTCTTAGCCCAAAGCCGATCAGATTACCAGGACGCAGTCACCTTCAATGCGACCGTCGCTGCCTTCGAGAAGAGCGGGGAATGGCAGAAGGCCAGCAAGAACCCCCAAAAGGATGTGGGTAGTTTTCTAAGCTAGGGTCCCTTTTTGGGTCCCCAATAGAGTACGACACCCTTATAAAAAGACCCCCCAAAAGGGACCCTAATTTAGAGAACTGCCCATGTGGGTATGGGGTGGGGTGGGGTTCTCAGTATTTGGGGTTTAGGGAACTACCCATAATAAGGAATCTACCATAACTCCCATAGTATAGGATCCTTAAGGTAGTGCAGGATTCATATCATCAACAGTAGCAAAATCATATACTCTCTCAAAGAGTAAGCTACGGTATTATCCGAAATTTAGGTGGCCACTTCTTGCCACCTTCCGGACCCCAAAACCTCATAAAGCCATTATAAAACGTTTAGGCATTATCAAACCCCGATAGATCCCTTATGGGAACTCCAACCAAAAGCCACCCCAACACAAACCACAATTGTTTGTCTCCGTTGGACCCTCAAAACCCTAAATCCTAAACCCCTAAATCCTAAACCTTAAACCCTAAACCCTCTAGACCCTAAACCCTATAGACCCTAAGCCCTAAACCCTATAGACCCTAAAAACCCTAAACCCTACAAACCCCTAAGCTTTGGATGCCACACCCTAGGGCCGGAAGCATCGTCCTTAACCCCTCGCTTCCCCGGTAGACGTCATTTATACCTGTTAAGGGGTCCTTTAAGGGGTTTTATCAGGGTGCTATAGGGTTTAGGACTCAAGTTCCCCCGGTAGTACCCTTTTTGCACTTTCTCTTTTGGGCTTCCCTTCTGTAATAAAACCAAATGGCAGGAAAAAGGGTGCCCTGATCATTAGGGGGCTGCCGGGGAGAACCTAGAAGCCCAAGCCAAACAGGGCCAGTTTCGAGTCCGGCATGCGCGCTTGTGTGGATTTTTCAAAACCCAATATGCTGACACAAAAGTCCACTCTGTGGTTGAAGGTTTGCGTAACCTGCACTTATACGGTTTAGGCTTCAGGGTGTGGGGTTTGGTCGGAAAAGTGCGGGAAGCCCAGCACGAGAATGGTGGAGGGCTCCACAACCTCAACTGGACGCGATTTTGTCGGCGTTTGAGTTTCGGACGATGTTGGACGGCTTGGATGCGAGCCGAGCACCCTGGACGGAGACCTCCAGACCCTCACAGTGATGTCAAATGGACATGTTTCCATTGGCTTCAGCGGGCGTACCCTGTGGAATTTATATAGGTTAACAGCCGGATCTGCGACAAACGGGTTTATTCTCTTCGGTGGTATATGAGCGATCGCTCGCCATCGTTGATACCTACTGAAGTGGCTGCAATATCAGTCATGTCAGACGAAGCTTCGGGTATTGACGACGGAACTGATATGGAAGGCCAGAGGAGCGTTCAACACTTGCCGTCGTTCATCCAGGTCGCTCTGAATTGCGCTGCCATCGCATAGTACGCTCGCCAGAACTTCCCAAACAATCCCCTTGTCCACATCTTCGTGGAACTTAGCTGACGAACCCAGTGTGACAGGTAAAGCTTGAACTGCAGAATTAGCAACAGAGTGGCAACGGCCAAGATTGAATTATTCGTGTTACATTCTCACGCTTAGCCCAACTACCCTGCTTCAGTCCCCAGATACCCATTATTAAATGGACCTTCAGGGCTTTCTGAAAGGGCACTTGGGGGGTCCTGGTAAAGCTTACAGTCTTCGTGGTGAGCAAGAGGCATCTGGGAGCCAAGCGGGCGACCCAACACCCATTTGCAAGCACAAGAACTTAGGGGCCATAGTTATCACCAATACTATTCTGTAGGGCTCCCTTTGATAAACATGGTATAACATGCCCCTTCTACTTGTGAAAGCCGCTACATTAATTACACTTAGTATAAGCTTGTGTCGTCGTCTGGTTTTGCTCGGTAGGAGTTCGCCCCACTTTGCAGGCGCTGCACTTGCTTGACGAGATGCAGGAGCCACTGCATGCCCTAAGCCCCTTGATGAAGGAACATGCCTTAAGGTAGAATGGAGCCTGTGGGAGCATCACTTTGGACGAAGGACCTGCATATCTGTTGACATTCCAGAGTTTGGAGTGGATGTAGGGTTTACGTGGGGTAGCAACAGTGTCTCAAAAAGGCCGCTACACCCCCTAGATCTGTTGAGTCGCGGCTGGTCAACACACCCGACACCCACGAGCGGTTGGCGAGGACACGAGAATTCGAAGCGACGTCGTAGCCTTCAACTCTGCAATCAGCGCTTCTGAGAAAGGAGGCCCGGGGACTCCAAAAATATGGGGGCCTGAATCATAAAGCTTTCCCTAAGGCACGAAGCAGTCATATTTTAAGGCTTTTGGGCCCAAGGACCACATTATATAGGGCTTTTGTGCTATTTTGAGCCTTAGGGTATTAGTGTAGGTTTAGGGTTTAGTTCCGTAGGGTTCCTTGTTAGAAGCAAAAAGAGTTCCCTATCAATTGGGTTCTGTGTTAAAAATTAGAGGGCAACGTGCGCCAAAAAACAATTTTTTCTAATGATTAAGGCCCTCGTCATCCCTCTAAGTAAAGGTCCCATATGAAGGATGCTGCACGAAATCAAATCTGCTAAAGTAAGTGGGTGTTGGGGCACATCGCACGATAGTCCCAATACGCTATAGGTCCTCCGAAGCCTCCAGATCTTACAGCCTAATTCCAATACACACCATATACGAGCTACAAGCTCCGCCCTTCAATGCAGAGTGTTTCCCTTAAGACACTGAGGTTGCTACGTTCGGATGTAGCTTTTTCGGTTTAGTGTTTAGGACTCATGATGTCGGGCTTAGGGCAGACGACCCACAAACAAGGACCCTTGTCACAGGAGGGATGCTTATGGATCAGGGGTGTACATGAGGCTTCCATTCATGTTTGCCACAATAGATATACAGCTTGAGACACGAGGGACTGACACAGGAGAGCAATAGTACGGATTGCAGGTACACTACAGGAATTGTCACATGTAGAACCCGCTAATAACCCACATATTGACTACGTCTTTTGATCTTTGACATAGGTCCTGACCATTGCAGTTCGGGGATGGGGTGAGGGATATTGCGTTTTTTTGAGTGCCTCGAACTGGTGTTAAACCCGGGCATGAAATCAGCTCGAAAGACTCTGGAAGACGGACGATGCAGGACAGACAAGATTGGAGGTCTTGTCGATAGTCTCGCTCTTGTCATGTAGTGCTGTTGTATAACTGTATAAGCAGGCTTCCGCGTACACTTTTTCGTTTTCCATTAAGTGCAGCTGTAATTGTCGCGATTGTCCCACCACTCAATTCAATTTATTGTGGTCCTTGAAGCGTTGGAATATCTGTTGGTATATTCTAGCTGATAGTTTACGGCAACCAGGGCTCCAACAAAGTCATGTTTAACCAGCAGTTCACGCTGCTGTGCGCGTGTGTACACGTGGTGAGATGTGAGTACCCTTTTCACAGCTATGGTACTTGTGAACTGTCATTAACCCTAAGGCTCTACGGACTCATATTTTAAGGCTTTCTGGGCCCAAAGACCATACTATTTATGGCTTTTGGGCTCTTTTGAGCCTTGCCCTAGGGCTCAAAAGAGCCCAAAGGCCTTACATAGTACGGTCTTTGGGCCCAAAAAGCCTTAAAAAATATGAGTCCGTAGACCCTCAGGGTTAGGGTTGCACTGACGTACCAGGGAGGCCTGAATCATTGCACATCCTCCTAGAACAGTCCCTGGTTACTACCCAGAGGCTCCATAGTAGTTCCTTTTTCGTGGTTTAGGGTTTTAGGGTTTAGGGTTTTAGGGTTTAGGTGGTTTATTTATATTTAGGATCCTAGAAGGTAATCCCAAGAATTAACCACTATGGAGCCTATCTATGGGTAGCTACAAGTATATAGTTAGTAACAGACACCCGAATCTATTTTCTAATCCTGCCACAGTAAGATCTTGGGCGTTTGTTGCGCACCGGCAGATTTATCAAGACGAATGTTTTCAAAAACCCTAGAAACTAGCAATAACCTGTGTAGAAATGTATCTTCAGTGGGACTCTCTTCCTTCCCTAAGCCCTAAACCCTAAACCCTAACCTGTATAGACATGTATCTTCAGTGGGACTCTCTTCTAAGGACCCAGGCCCCGGCCCCGGCAGTGCAGAGGTCGCTGGCAGGTGGCATTGCGGCTGCTGCAGCGCCTTGAGGTCATGGCTCCAGGGCTTCGGCCTTAAGGATTACATAGGGCCTTACCCTTAGGCTCTAAGGACTCATATTTTAAGGCTTTTGGGCCCAAAGACCTTACTATATAAGGCTTTAGGTCTACTTTGAGCCTTAGGGTAAGGTTTACATAGGGCCTTAGGGCCCTAAACCCTGAACCCCACAGACGCTAAATTAATAAACCCCTATAAACCCTGAACTCTATGAACCCTATACCTTAAACTCTATAAACCCTAAACTCCGAACCCTATAAACTCGAAACCCTAAATAGTGGGTTTAAATTTCCAGCTTCGAGTTTCGGGTTCAGGGGCGTTCGCCTTTGCTGTGCTGTGCCGACAAGATGCGCAGGCTTCAGGGTTTAGGGTTTAAAGTTTAGGGTTTAGGGTTCAAGGTTTCGGGTTTAGGCTTCAGGCTTCAGGGTTCAGGGTTTAGGGTTATTAGGGTTCAGGGTTCAGGGTTTAGGCTTCAGGGTTTAGGGTTTAGAGCTTTTAACAAGGAGCCACCCACCAAAATGGTAGGTTCTTTAGGGTCCAGGTAAGCTCGGAAGGATGAAGTCTGGATCCTTTGAAAGAGCCCTCAGGGTCCAAGTGCCCAAGCAGTGCCTATAGTCTCCATAGCAGTTCCTTTTTTTGGCTTTTACCAATTTCATAGTCAGGATCCTAAAAGGTAACCCCCAAAAAAGAACTACAATGGAGACTCTAGGTAGGCTTTTTAAGCATCACAAAAAAATTCAGAGTATGGAATGTGGGGCCTAAACCTCTACTGTTCGGGTACTTAGACCCTTTGGATAAGTATTGGATTTCTGTTCCATGCACCCCCGTTCGAGCCTTTTGGTAGTCATATACCCAGCACATTGCCGTTGTGTAGGTTGCCGTGCAGGAGAAGTCGGTCCACTTTCTGAGCAAAACCAGAGGTTATCATCTTATACCCAGATCTTTCAGTATACCTGAATGGAGGAATATACCCTCAATTATGGTCGGCTTTCTAGTCGATGTATGGAGTATTCAAGTATCCCAGAACCAGGGTATTGGAGGAACTGGTCACCATAGGGCACAGCTCTTAAATCAATAGGTTTGGAGATTTCCAGCTAGGCACAGGTCTGACCCTCCGGGAAACATTTCGGAGCCAGCATATATACCACATAGACACATAGCCATAGGTACATGGACCCTACGAAACCTACAGTGACTCGCACCAAACCGAAATAAAGCTACCACAGCATCCGTAATGGAGCCCCAGGAACTTCAGAAAAAAACACTTTCTTTAAGGGCCCGGCTCTGGGAGGTCTTGAAAGAAACCCTTAATAGGAATCGGTTTTTTCCAGGCCACCTGGAGCCTTTGACAACGTAAGATAGGGGCCTAAAGAAGTAGTGAAGCCATACAGATGCAGGATTTGTATCATCAACAGTATAATTCTACACACGATACCATGCAGACTCGTTTACGGAACCTTCCCTAACCCTAAACTAAAACTCCCTATAAACCCTGCTGCAGGAATCGAGCCTGCGGGCGACGCTGGTCACCTACAACGCAGCTGCTTGGAGACAACTTTAAATTTACCCTAATAAGCCTTAGGCTCAAAATAGCCCCAAAGCCTTGTATAGTACGGTCTTTGGGCTATGTTGAGCTTTAGGGTTTGGGGTTTAGGGGCAAGCTCAAAGTTTAGCGTCGTGGCTCGGCAGAGGTTTTTCCATGCCGCCTACATTGCTGCCAGAAGGGCGCCGGTTTAGGGTTTAGGGAGGCCTGAGCGGCGACTGCGCTGACTGCGCGGAGCAAGGCCAGAATCATCTTTCCAGGAGGCATAGCGCAGTGGTCAGCCACTGATGCACGAAGCCTCCATGGCGACGTTGTGGGCTGAGCCGTTTGCCGGCAAGTTCTTAGGCCGATCCCAAGAGTTGCTGAATTTGAACCATAGCCAGAAGAGGCTTGTTGCGTGTATGGCCTATCGATTACGGCTTTTCAGGGCCAGGATGGCAAGTCCAGCTCCTCCTGCTGTTGATGATAGAAATCCTTAGCATTACCTTATAAGGACCCTAAACTATGGGAATTATGGGATATTCCTTATTATTATTATGGGTACTGCAGGAAGTATATCATCAACCGTATCACGAGACAGTTGTCGGGTACTCCCTCGCAGAAGCCATGCGAAGAGGCGTCTTTGTCTTCGGAAAGACCTTTTGTCATCTTCAGCATGGTTTTGCGTCATAGATGACACGCAGATCGTCATCTGCGTTGCAAGTATGACGACGAAATTCCATTGACATCCACAATTTTTGGATTACTAATCCCTGGCCCTGCACCACAAACCCTATAAGCCTCGTTGCTGGGGCTTGTAAAGCCAAAACCCTACATCACCTTGTAAAGTTCAATCTTTACTCTAAGGCGCTCCATAGTAGGTCCTTTTTGTAGTTTATATTAAGGATCCTACGAGGTACTCCCAAAAAAGAACTATTGTGGAGCCTATGAGTATACTCTAAGGCTCTAAGGACGCTCCTGGAGACAGTCCGGTATACCTCCTGGTAAGGGGCCCTGGTTCCCACGTTCCTGTGAATTTGAGGGCACAGGAGCCTTTCCCTAAGACTCCAAGTATACAAACAGTACCTACTTTGGGGTCCAAAATCTATGTAGTCTATAAATGGTACCTACTTTGGGCAATTTGGAGTCTTACGGTTTGTGTTACCCTAAGACTCACTGCAGCCCAAAAGCCTTATATAGTATGGTCTTTGGGCCCAAAAGCCTTAACATTTAAGTCCTTCGAGTTAATCAATGGATCAGGACCCTGCCTAGACCCTCGAATGTAGTTCTTGTTTAATATCCTTTTTGGTTTGTCACGAAGGATCCTTAGCTGAAGTGGTTTATTCTTCCAGCTTACACACGCGCATTTTGCGAAACGCGCACGACTAGAAACCTTGAGCGTCTTCACGCAATGTACATAGCTACAGCTGTTTCTTCCAGTTTAGAAACGCGAAAATTGGGAACGCGCCCATCCTTTGGTTTTGTGTCATCGCGAATTCGCGAACGGTTCAAGGCTGAAGCCGTTTCTTCCGTTCGAGCACGATTTCTGTAGAAGCTTGCGCGACCGCGAACCACTGGGTTGAGGCTTTAGGGTTTAGGGTTGGGGTTGGGGCTTCTGTAAAAGGGATGCCGTAGGGTTTAGGGCTTAAGTAGGGTAGGATACTCCGCGGGTTCTATAATGATACTCTATGCATACGAGAAGGGCAGAAGGGTTCTAGAATGGTAGGCTCGAACTGCTTGCCACAAAAGGCAGGTAAAGTCGGCGATTTCCCAGGTCCGGGCAGATAAGATAGGATTGTCGGGTTCAGGCTTCGGAGTTTAGGGCTTTAAGTAGCGGTTTAAGGCTTGCGGATTAGGGTTTCGGTGCGTATTTACTTACTTGCCGATATGCACGAGTACTGTATGGGAACCCTCTTTAAAGCCTTAACATGTTCCTTGAGCTACCATAACCTACTTTTTTGTAGGTTCTTATCATCAGCCTTAATATAGAATTTATAGGGACCCTACAGAAAAGTAGGTTTTGGTAGCTTCAGGTAGTTTGAGTCTGCTAAGTTTTGACGAAGCAGTGCCCAGGCTATCTCCGCATGCGAGAAGCAGAAGCAGGCGCCGGAGTGACGCTTGTCATGCCTAACCTCCCATCCGACCTTAAGGACGAATTGAACCCTAAAAGGGTTTAAGGTTCATATACCATATAGGAATTCATAGTATAAGGGTATAGGGCCCCTACTTTTAAGGGTCATCTCGTCCTTAAGGGATCCCATCCAGCCGGAAACCCTTATCTAGGCCCTAAAGCCTGCCTAAACCCTAAACCGTCATGAATGTATGCATACAGTCCTAGCAGCAGAGCCTATGTTCCCCCTGAACCCGAAACCCAAAGCCCTCAAACACCCTATAAGCTCCAAACCCTATGCTGCCCTAAACCCTGAACCCTGAACCCAAAGCTCTAAACTTATAAGGAGGTTGGAGGGATCCTCGGCCCTCTTGAGTTTGGCGCCGAACATGTCACATCTCATGGGCTCCATAGTAGTTCCTTCTTGTAGTTCATATTTAGGATCCTATGAGGTAATCCCCAAAAGGAACTACTATGGAGCCTATGGGTAGTGTAGACCCTGCATAGCAAGCCTGTTGTCTTTTGGCGGTTCTAGGGTTCAGGGCTTAGGGTGTAGGGTTTAGGGTTTAGGGTTTAGGATTTAGGGCTGATAGGGCTTTGGGCTTAGGGTTTTAGGGTTTAGGGTTTAGGTTTAGGGTTTAGGATTTAGGGCTTATAGGGCTTTGGGCTTAGGGTTTAAGGTTCGGCTCCCCATCATATATTTTGTTCAGGGAAGGGTTTACTTGTCAGTTGCCTAGCGTTCTTAGCTAATCTTGGATAATTACTGTCTTCGCGCGTCAGAACCGTGGAAGGGCAACCCTACAGCCCGCCCTAAACCCGCAAAACAGCTTGTAGAACCTTAAACACGCCCAAAATCCCCGAACCCTAACAGCCCAAACCCCTAAAACCCTAGACCCTATAGGTAGCCTTTAGGGCGGCGCGGACTCTTGATTGACAGCCAACTTCCTTTTACTGGGTTACTAGGGTATCTCCGATGGTCCATTCAAAGGAATGTGAAAGTGAGAAGCTTAGTCAGCATAGGTTTGTCTGCAGCAGGCCGTGTTGTTTGAACAGCATGGCGAGCGTATGGCCATTAAACCGAAAGGCGTAAGTATCGAGGCATAAGTATCGAGTCTTTTGGTCGTACTCAAAGGGAGGGCTCATTTGTCGAAACCTACGGTCGCCGAGAAACGGGAGCTTGACTACATCAGACTACAAATCATAAGAAAGGCCCCAAGCTCAAACCCCTGATTAAGCTAAGCCAGGTGGCTAAGCCAAGCCTAAGCCCTGGGGCACAAGCCTTAAGCCCTAATTCCAAAGGCCCAAAGGCCGCAACCCTAAATTTCAATGGCACAACCCCTCAGGCCTAGAGCCCTATGCCGATGCCCTACACACTTAAACCTTAAGCTTTTCAGCTTGCCCTAAGCTATGTTTCTGTATTGCATTCTCCCCCACTGGGTTCGTATTAAAAAAAATCGCTAAGCCCAGGCATTGGGGTGGCTTCCTTGAAGCTGCTATCCTGACTCTCGCCTCCAGCCCTGTACTTGGCTTGTTGGTAGCCCAAGAAGATCCACAGGGCATGCGCTGCATGGCCTGGAATGGAAGGCCAGTCGAGAAAGGCCATTATGTTTGCGTGGCGTGGTTCAAAAGGCATTGGCAGCGTTGAGGCTGTCACAGTCTGGAGAAGAGAAGCTGAAGCTGTGGTATGCGAAGAGATGAAAGATAGATCCACGTTCCCATGCCCAGAAGGAGAGCCGCTTGCAAAAACGCCAGGTGCAACTGCACACGTTTTAACATTCAAAGCTCTCTGTCTCAGAAGCAGCTCTGGGAGAGAGTGCAGTAGGTGCTGCGTGAGCCTGATTGAGACGGATCCTGGCTGCCTGGCTTTTAGGTATTTTAGATTCTGGATTCTCGGTTTCAGCATTTTAGCAGAAGCCTTTTCCCACTTCCACAAGGCAGCCAGAGATCGTTCGCGTCACTCCTTGCTACACTCACAGAAGGTGATGATGGAGCTGTGGTCTGCGCAGATGTCAAAGACAGCTCATTCATTAGCATTCAGGCATCCTTTATAGTTTTTGAGGGATTAGGGTTCAGAGGGTTTGGAATTTAGGGTTTCGGGTTTAGGCTCTAAGGACTTATATTTTAAAGGTTTTAGGGCCCAAAGACCATACTGTATAAGGCTTCTGGGCTACTTTGAGCCTTAGGGTTGGAAGAGGTGCATCAGGCGCTGCTGCTTCTGGAGGAGCTTCAGGCGCGTTGAGGAGCTGAATTGCTAGGCCTTAAAGTGTCGGGTGCTTTGCGGTTGGTGGTTGAGGCTTTCCTGACCAACAAAGGGCTTGTGAATAAATGTAGTGAATATGTTATATAAGCATTATTCGGTATATTTGTACCCCAACTGGTCCCTAAACTCTAAGCCCTAAACCCTGGCCCTAAACCCCAACTGGTGTTTGGCTTAAGACCCCAGGAATAACTTGAACTACTCCCCAACTCCGGTGGGCTGAAAGTTTCGGTGGGTGACGACCGATGTGAGATGCTGAAGGATCGAAGATTCGGGGCGTCATAAGTCTGGGGTCTGATACTAAAGAGGCTTAAGTGATTGCCCATATTATCTTGGTGTCTTTTCTTATCCAAAGCTACCAGTATGGTAGAATAAACCCTAAACCCTACGTAATTACCTATGCTATCTTGGTGTTTCTTAGTTAAGAAATATGGTATATGATAAACCAAACCCTATTCTTAACGACAAAAAAGGTCCCCAGAAAGCCCAATATTGTTGCCAATACTTCTTAATTTACGGATATACCTGAAGATATATAATGCTTCATTAATGGGGTATTTGGGCTCTTTTTTCCTGTATTGGGGCATCTTTGTAATTGTAGCAAGGATTCTACTGCTACACTGCTGTTGATGCTATAAATCCTGCATTACCTTAAGGACCCTAAACTATGGGAATTGTGGCATATTCCTTACTATGGGTCATGCAGGATTTATATCATCAACCGCATTTAGTGTGTGTCTCTCTCTCTCTCTCGGTCTTGTCTCCTTCTGGGAGCTCTGATAGAAAGCCCGGAGACAAAGCCAAAACCGGCCCTGAAGTCATACCGCAAGGTTCTAAGGACTCATATTTTAAGGCGTTTTGGCCCAAAGACCATACTATACAAGGCTTTTGGGCTCCTTTGAGCCTTAAGGATTGTTTTAAAACCGCCTGAACCCGGAAATCAAGCATCCCTACGGTTGATTGTAGAAATCCTTAGCATTACCTTAAGGACCCATAAACTATGGGAATTATGGCATAGT
>CAJNJA010002393.1:0-13104 GCA_905231915.1 Symbiodinium necroappetens | reverse complement strand
ATTACTCTTACTTGGAGGTTCATGGGTAGTGGTAAGTAGGGCTATTGGGTTCCGTTAAGGGCTCCCTTGAAGGGTTCTATAGGGCTTTTAGGGTTTAGGGGTAGTTATAAGTGACGGCGCCCCTAACGTCTTTTGTTAATGGGGGGTGGAGGGGGGGGAATGGTTGGGGGGGGTTATTAACGTTCATTGGACACTGCGGCTCGCATCATAAGGTTACAAGAAAGTTCGGATATGAACGGCGTCTCCACAGCTACGCTGGCTCCAGCATAGAGAGTGAGCCAGCCATGCCTAGCCGGTTGGCGGTGGGCCTTTCGGCTTTGCTGGTTCTCCGCCGGGGAGGCATTAAACTGACACCGGCCCTCGGCAGGCACTTTCCTCACCTTCCCTACGAGTCAGAAGGATCCATATGTTGCGTTGGCCGGCGTTTGCAGGAAATGCACTGCCTAAGAAAGTTTCGTCTGGAGTTTGCGCAAAAACTGTGGCGCCGCCTGGGTTTTAGCACTGTAAACCCCAAAAGACATATACTGTTTCGGTTTGTTTGGCCCTTCGGATTGATGCCTTTGGCTATAAATAGTGCGTTTTCCCTGGGTTTTAGCCACATGCCACAACTAGCAATCTGCAAAAGCACAAGGCGCATTACCGGCGCCGTTACCTAGTTCTAAGTAGGGTTATAAGTAGGGTAACTGTAGTTACAACCCATTTTACGGGACTTATATCCCCACTTATAACTACCCATGAACCTCCAAGTAAGGATTGAGGTTATTGGGTTTCCAACTTTTGGGGCTTCCAAAATATACGCCCTAGACCTCAACAGTTTGGGGCTTAGCGTTCAGGGTTAAGTTCACACCGAAACTTCCCAGTGATTAAGGGCATGCTGAAGATATGATGCCGGTGGCGTGAGCGTAAACTCCGACGCACATGGCCCCAATGGGAGCTCCTCCCCTAAACCCTAAACCCCTAAACCCCTAATCCCTCCTCTAATGTCCTTCCTTGAGAGATACAAGTTTCAGAGATACAAGTTTCATCCTTTTGCTGAGGCATACAGGGCTCCAGTACTTCCCAGGGTCTTGCGGCAAATACCTACCACACACTACCTGGGGGTTCATGGTTAGTTATAAGTAGGGTTGTAAGTAGGGTAACTGTAGTTATAACCTATATTAGGGGACGTATAACCGCACTTATAACTACCCATGAACCTCCAACTACTAGGTAAGTATACTACTATGAGCAAGGAGTAAAGGCGAGCCACCGTGCGAATATCGGAGCCCTGCAAGGGCAAAGACCTTGTGTGGCCCATGAACCCAGCCCAGTAGCTCGTACAACCCGAAACTTCAACTCTTCCCCCTTTTCCCTCCATCCGAAATGTTTTTCCTCAAACCTCGATCCCAAACCCCAAAATCCAAAGCACAGCTGCTAGTACATTTCTTCCCCTATAGAGATCTCCAAGACCCGATAGACGTCCCTAAAGACCGTTTAGGGTCCAGGGCAACCCCTGCAAGAAGGTTTTGGACAAAGAGTTTCGCAAGACCCGGAGCCCTACACGACCCTACAGATAGATATGGATAGCTAGATAGTTGTCAGATAGATATTGTGCGAGATATAGCGTTAGTTGTAGAAATAGATATAGGTAGGTATAGGGTCAGATATATAGTTAGATATAGAGACAGATATAGAGATAGAAATGGTCAGGTACAGATGGATACAGATAGCTAGGTAGATGTAGATAGACAGACTCAGATAGATAGCACTTCGAGGCACTCATACCCTCAATCTCAAGCCTTGGGCTGCAAAATCATGGCAAGCGCAAGGACAGCCTACTTGGAGGCTTCATGGGTACTTATAAGTGGGGTGACAAGTATGGTAACTGTAGTTATAGCCCATATTAGGGGACTTATAACCATACTTCTAAACCTTAAACGCTATAAACCCTATAAACCCTATATTAGGGGACTTATAACCCCACTTATAACTACCCATGAACCTCCCCCTAGTAGAGACCCAAAGGGTCCAACGACGCAAATCTTGATTTTATTGTGCTTAAACATGGCGTTTCCGGCTTCTTCATCCTTTGATGTAATGTAGAGGCCTTAATAATTAGAATACGGTTTTGGGGGTTCCTTCTTATAGTTATACCATAATATGCCCCAAAAACCTATTCTAATTATTAAGGCCCCTATAGTAACAGTAGGGTAGGTCGCACTTTGACCTTTTTGGGTATTAGAACCCTTTTAACATTGCATTCCAAAAAATCCCTTAACCCTAGACCCTAAACCACCCTAAACCCTGAACCCTAAAACCCTGAAACCCCAAGACCCTAAACCACCCTAAACCCTACACCCTAAAACCCTAAACCCAACCCTGAGCCTCTTAAACCCTAAGCCAGTCCAGGGCCAAGCGGCCAGCGCTAGGGAGAGCAGACAAAGGGGCACCATTCAACTTCAGGAAGCGTAAGCCCAAAAACCCGGAAGAGAATCCTACAACCTGGGCTTAGGGCTTAGGGTTTAGGGGTTTAGGGTTTAGGGCTCTAGGGTTTTGAAAAAGCCGTGAACCCTAAACCCTACACCCTCTGGAGGCAGCCTCGCCGACTACCCCGACTTGGATGAAGGGCTCAAAAAGGCGCTGGAGTGCGTGAGCCTTCGACTGTTTAGGGCGTTAGGGGTTTAGGGTTTGGGTTTAGGGTGTATGGTGTAGGGTTTAGGGTTTAGGGTTTAGGGTTTAGGGTTTAGGGTTTAGGGTTTTAGGGTTTAGGGTTTAGGGTTTAGGGTCACTTAACCCATCTGTAAGGGCCGGCTAGGGTTTAGAGGTTCAGGGCTTTAAGGTTTGGGGGTTTAGAAAGGGAGTTCTTTTAAGGGGTCGAAGGAAGGGATCGATGGGGGTTTGGGGTTCAGGGTTTCAGCGTTTATGGTTTAGGGGTCGCAGGCAATAGGGTTCCGTTTTAATTGAAGGGATGCAGAATAAGAGGATCCCGGATCCCTTTTGGGTTTAGGGTTTAAGGTTCAAGGTTTAGGGTTTAGGGATTAGGGTTTCCATTTGGTTTCGGGATTTCGAGGACGAGGATGTCCGGATGTAATGGGGGTCAGGGCTTCGGGATTCGCCGGGATGTATTTTGGGTAGCTCTCTAAGTTAGGGTCCCGCTTTAGGGTCCTTTTTATAAGGGTGCCGTACCATTTTGGGGACCTAAAAAGGGACCTTAATTTTGAAAACTCCCATATAGAAGCCCCCATAAAGCCAATGCCACTCGATGGGGCTCCCCAAGTACGATAGTATCCACCAAACCCAAATCGAACTATACAGGCCCCTTTTCTAGGATTCTCACGTGCGGCGTCAGTCTTGCCTTTCCTGCTGAGATCCACCACCGACAACGCAGACGACAACAACAGCAGTTCAGGGTTTAGGGTTAAGGGTTGCAGCAGCAGCAGCAGCAGCAGCAACAACAACAACAACAAGCAACACGACAACCACAACCAGGACCACCGTGACATCGGCATCGACAACGACAACAACCACAACTAGTACTTATGCTATGAAGAGTATAATGCCAGCAAATGCCCCCCAACCCAGCCCACAACCCAATATCCAAAACCCCTGCATTCCGAACCCATATGACTCCAAACTCCGAGCCCTGGGGTGCACTTAGGATTGGGACAGACGGGTAGTTCTCTAAATTGTAGCCCCTTTTGGGGTCCCCAATATAGTACGGCACCCCTATAAAACTAACCCCAAAAGGTGCCTTTTAGAAAACTACCCATATCAAATCCTTCGGAAACCGCATGAAACTTCGCCAAACCCTTATGCTAAATCCCGAGGTTACAGATAGCCTATACAGCCGCTACGGCCATCGTGGGTTTATACGAAGCCCCTTTGTTCAACCTACAACCCCCGGGCATTGCCTTGGACTCAGCCAGTCGAAAGACGCAAGGTTTCGGGTTGAGGAATTAGGGCACCGGATTAGGTGTTTATCAGTGTTTGCTAAGGTTTCAGAGGGGGCTCAGCAGGCTTTTTTCAGGTGTTTCGAGAACCTTTTGCATATGGGCGGTTAGCAATCGAGGGTGCCTTTGTTTGGTGGTCGTTGTAATCAGTGCTTGGGGACTACCATAGGACAGGATCTTTGTATTCTGAAAATTAAGGACTCCTGCTTGAATGTCCTTACATCAGGGATCTCTCCATTCAGAGGGGGTTTGGGTTTAGCTGCTTTCGTTTAGGGTCGAGGCATGTGTACTACCATTGAAATTCTTATGTGGAAAACTGGGATTCGTTGCAGAATGACTGTAGGACTTAAAGATAACTAACCGAAACCTTGTTCTACCTAATGAGGCCCCCTGTAGTATCCAAGGAGTTCCGTGGCGCAAACCGCATCTGCAGATGAACGTGCTGCGTGGCTGAGAATCCTGAACAACGGCTTTTCTTGCTCGCGGTCACCCAATGGGCTTAGGGTTTAGGTTTAGGGTTTACAGTGGGGGACAAAGGGCTTTATAGGGATTGTGGGCTGGGGGGCTTGGGGTTTCTGTTCAAGGACGAGTGCATAGGCGGCAGTCGGACTTGTTTGAGAATACCCTAAACCCCGAAACCTAAACCCCCAAACCCCTAAACCCCTAAACCTAAACCCCTAAACCCTAAAACCCCTAAACCTAAACCCCTAACCCCCAAACCCTAAACCCTAAACCCAGAATCTCTCAAAATGTACATGGCATGGGCTGAGCTGTCGAAGGGACTACGCTGGGACCTCCGGGCCTTGGGATTGAAGGGCGTCTTAGGCATCACTGGGTTCTTGTTAAGGAATTTAGGTTTAGGGTTTAGGATTTAGGGCTTAGGGTTTAGGGTTTTAGGGTTTAGGGCAATCTGGGTTCTTGTTAAGGAATTTAGGGTTTAGGGCTCTTAGGGCTTTAGGGCTTTAGGGTTTAGGGTTTTAGGGTTTAGGGTTTGCTGGGTTCTTGTTAAGGAATTTAGGCTAAATTACCGTAATTAATTAGGGATCTAAAGTAAATAACAGGGTTTCCTTTGTTATGGTAACTTAAATGAAATCCCTTACATCAGGCCCAGGGAGTCCAACACGACTTAACTAAGGGTATATACCCTAAATTATAGGGGGGGGGGGGCCCTAATATTCTCCTGAATTGAGGAATATACCTTAAATCATACCTAAACCCCGCAAAGTAGGTAAAATAATGGCCCAAGGACCTACATTATTTTACATACTTTTGGGGTCCAGGTAGGGTTTAGGGTTTAGGGTTTAGAGTGTAGGGGCCTTAATAGCATGATTTGAGGCATATTCCTTAATTAAGGGGTCTTGGCCTCTCTGGGGGCCCGCAATGGGTCTTGTTGTGCTGCTACATGGGTTTAGGGTTTAGGGTTCAGGGTTTAGGTTTTAAGGTTTAAGGTTTAGGGTTCAGGGTTTGTATGAGGTGTTTAAACTTCTTAGTTCTCCAATACCCAACCTGTATTTTTTCAACTGTTGGGTTCTCATGACTCAGTAGCAATCCGAAAGTTTATCCGTTTATTTCCCTGGCTTATTGGGGAAGCAAGGCTTAAGGATGTCATACTCTTTGTGGGGCTACACCCTAGACCCAAAACCAAGCCCGCCTCCCTAAACCCTAAACCCTCCACTCGGCATCAAACCCTAAACACCCCTAGCTCTAAACTCTTAAACCCTATAAACCCTTATAGATTCCCTTAAAAGTAACCTCAAAGGAACCCCTAAACACCCCAAGGCTCTGAGCCTTCAGCCCGACTCCCTACCACCCCCGAAACCCCAAACGAAAAACCCCATAAAGCCCGAAGCGAAACCTCTGGAAACCCTAAACCCTAAACCCCTAAACCCCTAAACCCCTAAACCCCCTAAACCCCCCCTAAACCCCCTTAAACCCCTAAACCGTGTAGGCTAGGCCCTTATAGATCCCTCAAAAGGAACCTCAAAGGAACCCTAAACCCTTAAATCCCTGAACCTCTAAACCCACCCTAAACCCCTAAACCCCTGAACCCCTAAACCCCTAAACCCTAATCCCTAAACCCCTAAACCCCTAACCCTTAAACCGCCTAAACCCTAAGCCCTAAACCCTAAACCCCTAAACCCCTGAACCCCAAAACCCCTCCCCAAAAACCCAAGGTGAAGTCCATGGCCTCCGCCTTGGAGAAGGAGATCGAGAGATGCTCAGACCTCGGGCAAAGAGCTTTTGGTGGTGTTCAATAAGGGTTTTAGGGTTTAGGGTTTTAGGGTTTTAGGGTTTAGGGTTTAGGGTTTAGGGCTTTTAGTGTGTTCAATAAGGGTTTTGTAGATGTGTTGTTGGGTTTGTAAGGAGTGTACCATGCGTTTTGTAGGTTGTACAGGCTCTTCAGGCTATTTGGTTTTATCATGCTCTTACACTATGTGGGTTATGAAGGTTCTGTTAATGTCCTGTAAGCGTTCCCTAGAACAAGAGTTGTACAAGGGCTTTGGAGTTTAAGGGTTTGGGGTGTTGGTGCTTATCGGTTGGAAGGCAGAAGCCCTAAACCCTAAACGTGGTGAGTTTAGGGTTTAGGGTTAACCCTAAACCCTAAACCCTTTTACCCTTCGACTTTTTTTTATTCTCCCTTGTTGAATGTTCAGAGCTTTAGGGTTGCAAGATTTTGGGGTTTCCCTCATTTCTGATTTTGGTCTTTTGGCTTTAGGGTTTAGTTTTTAGGTTTAGAGCTTAGGGTTTAGGGTTTAGGATTTAGGTTTAGAGCTTAGGGTTTAGGGTTTAGAGTTTAGGGTTTAGGGTTTAGGGTTTAGGTTTAGAGTCTAGGGTTTAGGGTTTAGGTTTAGATCTTTCGTGTCCAGGAAACCTTGAGCTCTAAAACCTGAGCCCAAAAACCCTGAACCCGTAGACCTTACACGCTACCCTCAGGCTTACCCGTCAGCAGGGGGTGACTTGGAGGGTCATGGTTAGTTATCAGTAGGGCAACTGTAGTTATATCCTAGATTAGGGGACTTATACCCCCACTTATAACTGCCCATGAACCTCCAAGCAGGGATTAGGGC
Source organism: Symbiodinium necroappetens (assembly GCA_905231915.1). Lineage (NCBI taxonomy): Eukaryota > Dinophyceae > Suessiales > Symbiodiniaceae > Symbiodinium > Symbiodinium necroappetens. The sequence continues at coordinate 6,107 of CAJNJA010002393.1, read as the reverse complement.
ACTTCCTTCGAGGATGGGGGGGACCTTGGTGCTCAGGGTTATAAATATGTCTCTACTTGGAGGTCCATGGGTAGTTATAATTAGGGCTCTAAGTCCCCGAGTATGGGTTATAACTACAGTTACCCTACCTATAACCCTACTTACAACTACCCATGAACGTCCAAGTACTTCACAGCCCCATCCGCCCTCATGCGCGACGCCCGCCTCCTGGCTCAAACTGCCTAGCGCACCCATAAAGGCGCGAGGTCTTTTCCCGTGGTGTTCCAGGGGTTTAGGGTTTAGGGCTCGGGGTTTAGGGCTTCGGGTTTAGGGTTTGGGGTTTAGGGTCTGGGGCTTAGGGTTTATAGGGTTAAGCGTTTATGGCTTGGGTTTATAGGGTTGAGGGTTAAGCCCCTTCAAAGGGAACATCCAGGAGCCATGTTGATGCCGCAGGGGCTCGGATCCTGCCTGTTGGCCTACTTGGGCCCTCCGGAAACTTGGCCAGAAAGAGGCGCGGCCCTATAAACCCTAAACCGTTCCTTCAAGGGTTCAATTTTCGGGGTTCCTGTACGGATTGCTTTTGGCGTTCCTTTGAGGGTTCTCTTTGGTATGGTGTCGGGGCTCCGTTTAGGCGTTCCGTTTAGGGTTCCTTTCAGGTGCATTCTAGGGTTCCTTTAGGTCGTTTGGGTGGGTTTAGGAAGCAATATGAGAGGGCTTGAATAATTAGAATGGTGCACAGTCGTGCTTTTCAGGGTTCCTCAGCGTAGCTATAGTAAACCCATGTAAGCCCTCGTCTACATGTAAAGGGTTCAGGGTTGAGGAAGCAAGGAAACCCTAAACCCTGAACCCTAAACCCTAAGCCCTAAACCCTAAACCCTAAGCCTTAAACCCTAAACCCTAAATCCTGAACCGTTTTAGGGTTTAGGAGGCAAACCCCTGAACCGCTAAGCCCAAAGAGGCTTCAGAGACGGGACAGTGCGGTTTCAGTCCTCTTAGGGCTCTTCAGGGCTTTAGGGCACTATAGGGCTTAGGGCTTTGGACTTAGGATTTAGGGTTTAGGCCTTGAGGGTTCAGCGTTTAGGGTTTTAGGGTTTTAGGGCTTAGAGTTTAGGGTTTAGGGCTCTGCTGGGGCGGTGAGGCAAGAGCACAGAGTATGCATCATGTGCACACGGGTTGGATGAAATGTCTGATTTTGGAAATGAAGGCGTCCTGAATATTGGGTTCTGAGTTCTGAGCCTGGACAAGCCCAGAGAGCCCAATACCCCTTAAATAAGGAATATACCTTAAGATATAGGGCCTTAATATTATGATTTAAGGTATATTCCTTAATTAAGGGGTATGGGGCTCTCTGGGTACGTGAGACAAGTCAGTTCCTAAATCTCAACAAAATCCTACAATACCCGATAAAGCCACACCTAACCCATTTTACAAGCCTTACAAAACTCCCTAAAACCCGCTAATATGTATTCTCCTACATAACAGACGATTTCAGAAAAGACAGTAGGAACATGTTGAAACCTTCTTGAGAGCTACGAAAAATGCCCCTTATAGTTGCTTGTTTGGTTTAACCAGGTTTTTGTTTAGGATCCTATTAAATCCCAACAGAGGAACTGCAATGGAGACTATACGTAAGATGCTAAACCCTAAACTCCTAAACCCGAAACTCCTGAACCCGAAGACCCTCCTAAACTCCTAAACCCGAAACCCTAACCTCCTAAGCCCGAAACCCTAAACTCTTAAACACTCTTTATCATATGTATTTGAACCTTACTTCATTCGTGGGAAATTGGCGATGTCGGTGTGTTTGTTCGCCAAAGTCCCGCGGATGAATCGCAATATTCCCACGCAGCCGGCCCTTCCTTGGAATCGGGCGATTTCTCCTAGGCTCTGAGGCTTAGGATTTAGGGTTGAGGGCCTGGGTTGTTGGGGCTTAGCAAAATTCAGGGCCAGGGTTTTGGGGTTTCAGGGTTTGGGGTTTCGGGTCTCATTCAGCCTTCAAGTTGGATCAAAGTATACTTGGAGGTTCATGTGTAGTTATACTTGGAGTTATAAGTCCTACTTACAACCCTACTTATAACTACCCATGAACCCTAAACTAAACCCTAAAAGCCCTATAGAACCCTTTCGAGGAACCCTTAAACGAACCCCATAGCCCTACCTATCACTACCCACGAACCTCCAAGTAATGGTTTCCTCATGATATGGGGATCTTTGGGTGGCCGGGATGTTTACCTGAGCTGAGCTCGACCAGAAACTGCGTGGTCCGGAGCTGCTGAACCCTAAACCCTAAACACTGAACCCTGCGCCCTAAAGCCTAAACCCACAACCCTAAACCCCTAAATCCAAAACCCCGAAACCCTAAACCCTAAACTCCTAAATCCGAAATTCTAAACCCAAAAAAAAACCCTAAACTCCTAAATCCTAACTTCCAAACCCTAAGCCCTAATACTCCTAAACCCCTAAACCCCGAAACCCTAAACTCCTAAACCCTAAACCCCTAGGTCCAAAAGTTCTCTAAACCCTTATAGATCCCTCAAAAGGAACCTTAAAGGAACCCTAAACCCTAAACTCCTAAACCCTAATACTCCTAAACCCCTAAACCCTAAACTCCTAAATCCGAAATTCCCTAAACTCCTAAATTCGAAGTTCTAAACCCGAACACTCATGAAAAGAAACCCTAAACCCCTAGGTCCAAGACTTCTCTAGACCCTCACATTCATGAAAAACTCAGGACATCGCCGCCTTGGCAGCGGCCGGCGCTGCCACGCGAAGCCTCGCCGCTCCCGATGGGAGCCTCCTGCTGGCGCCTGCGCGGCTTGGTGCTGTCGGTTTGGGTTTCGGGATTTTTGATGTTTTTTGGTATTTTCTGGGATTTTTCGGGATTTTTAAGAATTTTGGGTATGTAGGGTTTAGGTCCAGGGGTTTAGGCGTGTCGGTTTGGGTTTAAGGGTTTAGGGTTCCTTGTGAGGGATCTATAAGGGTTTTAGGGATTTGGGGGTTTTGGGTTTTTGAGGAATTTTAAGGAGTTTTAGAGAGTTTTAGGTGTTTAGGGGTTTAGGGCTTCCTTGAAGGTTCCTTATGATAGATCTATAAGGACTTATGGGGTTTAGGGGTTTAGGGGTTAGGGTTTAGGGTTTAGGGTTCAGGGTTGAGGGTTCAGGGTCTAGATTTAGGGTTGAGGGTTCAGGGTTGTTTGGGTTGTGCAAACCGTGATTGTGAACACTATGCTAAATATGATACATATGATGCTGGTGGTGAGTGTGATGAGTATCATAAATGTGACCATGTTTGCTGGTGGCTGTCATCAGGAAATCAGTAAACCCTAAACCCCTAAACCCTAAACCCCTAAACCCCTAAACCCCAAAGCCCCTAAACGCCTAAAACCCCTAAACCCCCTTAAACCCCTAAACCGTATAGGCCCTTATAGATGCCTCAAAAGGAACCTTAAAGGAACCCTAAACCCTCGAATCCCTGAACCTCTCTCCCTAAACCCCTAAACCCTGTAAGCCCTTATGGATCCCTCAAACGGAACCTAAAGGGAACCCTAAAACCCTTAAATCCCTGAACCTCTAAACCCCCCCAAAAAAACCCTAAACCCTATAAGCCCTTATAGATCCCTTAATAACCTTAAAGGAACCCTAGTCTAAAGCCCTAACCCCTAAACCCCTACACCTCTAAACCCTATAAGCCCTTATAGATCCCTTAAAAGGGACCTTAAAGGAACCCTAGTCTAAACCCCTAAAGGACCCCCAAAGAAACGGTTCCCTTCAGGTTGGAAGTGGACCTCCGGCGCTGGCCTTTTGCCCTCGCGAGGATCGAGGCCTCGCAGGCCAGATCGAACCGACGTCTCCAAAAGGACCCCTTTAAAGAACCGACCCTTAGAGGGATCCCTTAAAAGGGATCCCTTAAAGGGATCCTTTAAAGAAGGGACCCTTAAAGGGATCCTGTAAAGGGATCCTAAAGGGATCCTTTAAGGAGCCGTTGAGGGACCCTTAAAGGGCTCCTTTAAGGGATCCGACCCCTTTTCAAGCAGGGACCCTTAAGGAAATCCCTTGAATGGGCGTAAAGGGGAAACCGCGAACGGGTTTAGGTTTTAGCTCGTAGGGGGTTCGATGTTCAAAAGAAGCCTTCCGTTGTTTGTCAGGGAGGGGGGGAAGGGCGGGGAAGTGTTTCAATACAGGAAATTCGGGTTTCGTTGATGTGTTCGTTTGGAGCGTTGTTTTTTTGTCTTAGGGCTTAATGGTTTAGCGTTTCTTGGGAATTTTAGATTTCCGGTTCGAGGAACGTCTGCTGCAAGCAACTTGAGGTGGAAGAGCTGTCGCTCTATTGGGCTGATGACCAGGACTGCACGTCTTGGGGTTCTGTGGGGTTGTCATAGGGGTTTTAGGGCTGAGGGTTTTAGGGTGTTATGGGGTTTTGGGGTTTTGAGGTTTGGGGTTTTTAGGGTTTTAGGGTTTGGGTTCATACTATAGGTGTTTAAGAGTTTTTTTGCGACGTGTGACAACGTAGTCTTAAGCATAGAATAGGGTGTTGGGCCATATTGTAGTATAGTTGCACAGGAACTATGACTAGAATTATGAGGGTATAGTTGTACCATGTATCCAGACCTCTTTCTTACCCAGAACAACTAGGCTTGTTTTGGGTTTGGTGCTGCCCATCAAGCCCGAACTCACAGCCTAGTCCACGAAACTTGCTCTGATATAGGGGTCAACAAATTTGCGATGATGTGCCCGTATAGTCGCTAGATAGACATCCTCTAAAGGCCTAAACTCTAACCCCTAAACCCCTAAACCCCTAAACCCCTAAACCCCTAAACCCCTCAACCCCTCAACCCCAAACCCTAAACCGAGCATCTGCACAAAGCAATGTTCCGCCAGCGTGCCTGGGAACTGGAAATCCACACAAAACAATGCAGCCAGCTCCTGCGAACTGGTTTCCCCACATTTTGCCGCTCCCCTTTAACCCTTAGGGTTTAGGGTTTAGGGGTTTAGGGGCTTAGGGGTTTTGAGTTTAGGGGTTTAGGAGTTTTGTGGGTAAAGCCTTTAACTCCTAAACCCTAAACCGGAGCCGCCGCGCCCTTAGAATCCTGCATGCGGACACTGAGTCGGTCCCCAGACCCCGGGAGGATCCAAAAAGTAGATCCCCTAATTTGGGACCCCAACTACTAAAGGGTACTTTATAGAAACCCCCTTAAGGGATCCACTTTCAGAGCCCTAAAAGCCCCATAAATCCTAAACCCCATAGATCCTTTTAAGGAGCCCTTAAAGGAACCCCCTTAAGGGATCTACTTTTTGGATCCTCCCCAATGGTCTGGGATCAGGACTCCTTCCAGGTCGCTTCGGGCCTCTTTGTGCCAGAGATGCACTTCGTTCTCCGATACCCAACCTTTAAACTGTTGGGTTCTTCAACCTAAACCCTAAACCCCCACCCCTAAACCCCTAAACCCTAAACCCCTAATCCCTAAACCCTAAGCCCCTAAACCCTAAACCCTAATCCGAAAGTTTAACCGTTTGTTTCCCTGGCCTATTTGTGGAAGTAAGTCCCAAGTAGTATTAGGGAGACCCCTTTAAGGGGACCCTTCTGAACCCTACTTCTGGCTCTTTTCAACCGGACCTTATTGAGAGGGTCTATATCACCAAGGGTCCCCCTAAACCTAACTCCGAGTAAGTGCACACCAAGCTTCGAGCTTCGGGTGGTGTCACGGGTAGTTCTAAGTAGGGTTCTGGGGGTTCCTGAGAGGGTTCCTTTAAAGGGTTCTATAGGGCTTTTAGGATTTAGTTTAGGGTTTTGGGGTATAAGTCGGGTTATAAGTAGGGTAACTGTAGTTATAACCCATATTGGGGGAAATATAACCAAACTTATAACCACCCATGAACCTCCAAATAAGCTATCGGGTTTAGAAGCAAAGGGCTTAGGGTTCAGGGTTTAAAAGCCAAGGGTTTAGGGCTTAGGGTTTGGGGTTTAGAAGTATAGGGTTTAGGGTGTGGGGTTTAGAACTTAGTTGCATCGGCACGGACGTTCTGACGTAACTTTCGTACGTACTGAAATCGTGCGTTCTTAGACCGTACGTTCTGAAAGGCATGATCAAGTTGCACCTTTTGGCCCTGAGTTGTAGTCTGCTTGCATTG
>CAJNJA010002382.1:0-13994 GCA_905231915.1 Symbiodinium necroappetens | reverse complement strand
AAACGGAACTACAATGGAGACTGTAGGCAGTGCGGGGTTTCGAGTTTAGGGTTTACATTTACAGGATGGGGTTGAGTCTTTGATGCTTGGGGTGTGGGGTCCAAAGCTTCGTGCTTCGGGGCTTCAATTGCTATTATTAGCGAGTGTAGGTATTATTTTAGGGTTTGCTGCTTCATAACGAAGGTCCCTAATGAAATTTCCGGCTGGCCTAATTATAATGGCCTCGATGAGCGGAGCAGGGTTCTTTCAAAGGGCTCTATGAAGGTTCCCTGGCGACAGTTAGGGCTACGACAAGGGTTTGGAAAAGGGGCCTTGGTTTGGGGGTATGTTATAATGCGCCTAATCAGGAGCCAAAACCCTCATCCGAAACCCTAAACCTCCTGAACCCTAAACCCCTAGACCCTAAACCCCTGAGCCCTAAACTCCTACACCGCTAAACCCTAAACTCTGAACCCCTAGACCCCAAACCCTAATCCAATTTAACCCTATATCTGCAGCCGACTCACGGCTAAGCCGCGAGTCAGACTAGTCATGCTTACATTAGGATCATGAGCGCTCACCAAAGAAGGGATCTAGGATTTAGGCTTTTTGATGAGGATCCTCGTACATCGTATACTCTAGGGTCCCTGGTGTTTTCAAAATCCTGAGCTGTTGAGCAACACTTGGAATCCTGCCCTCAACATCTCTCTGCGGCAAGGTGTCCTCAAACAAGGAGCGTGCCCAAGCGGGTCCTGTGACAGAGCGCCACCATGCTCGCAGCGGTCACAAGGCGAGAACCCTAAACTCTGCAACCTAAAACGCCTGAAACCACCCAAAGGGTCCTAAGTACCTATATAGTAATATAGTAGAAAGGAGGGTTTAGGGTTTAGGGGTTTAGGGTTTTGGGTCTAGGGTATAGTAGAATGTAGGGTTTCTATATTGGGAATTACTATTATGATTTGGGGAAGTATCCCCCATAACAGTACCTAGGACCCTTTGGGCAATAAGCCCTAAACCCTAAAACGCCTGAGACCCTAAACCCTGAACCTGACACGCTGAAACTGCTTAGAGCAACTTGGTAGACCCCAACATGCTCGAGCTTTTCTCCAATGACCCAAGGGGATCCCAGGAAGCTCAAAGTCCAACCACTAAGCACTGGGTAAGTTAAGTTAGCATATGAGAAAACCACATTCTTTAGGGTTTAGGGTTTACAGGGCTCAGAGTTTCCCCGAATCCCGAGATCTGCTCCCAGCCCATTGCCCCAAGCCAAACCTGGACAATAGAATCCGACCTTTGAACAAAGGGTTTAGGGTTTTTAGGGTTTAGGGTTCTATATGGGTATAGATCTCTAAATTAGGGTCCGTGTTTAGATTCCACCTATACTACGGCACTCTTATAAAAAAGGACCCTCGAAGGGACCCTAATTTAGATAGCTCTTTGTATGGAGACCGTAGCAAGGAAAGCCAAAAATGTAAGCTTCTTGTGGTCCCTACATAAAACCCTACTAGACAACCCCCTAAACCCCTAACCCCCTAAACCCCTAGACACTACTAGACCCCCAAAACCCTACTAGACCTCAAACCCTACTAGACCCCTAAACCCCTAAACCCTACTAGACCCCTACTAGGCCCTAAACCCTACTAGACCCCGAAACCCAAAGCCCTAAACCCTATTACACCCTAAACCCCTGAAACCTAAGCCGTCAGCAACCCCAAAGCTTGGCCGCCTTGGCCGTGCCGATTCTTGCGGAAGGGGCTGAGGCCATACGAGCCGCCCCAGACCTTACGATTAGGGCCGCACATTAGGGTTTAGGGGTTTAGGCTTTAGGTTTAGGCTTCAGATTTTTAAGGGTTTAGGATTTAAGGGTTTAGGGGTTTAGGTTTAGGGTTTAGGGTTTTAGGGGCTCAGGCTTTAGGGCCTAGGGTTTAGGGTCTAGGGGTTTAGGCTTTAGGGGTTTATGATCTAGGGCTTCAGGGCTTAGTCTGTATGGGGTTTAGTACAAGGCTCTTAGGGTTCAGCTTTTTCGGACTTTGGGCTTTAAGGATTTACGGGTTAAGGGTTCAAAAGGAGCCGCCCCAGACCTTAGGTGGTGTACGTGGGTGTATAGTTTGAGGAAGTTGTATAGCATTTATACGTCTCATCAGGCTTTCAGACGTATAATTTGAGGAAGTTGTACAGCATTTACACGTCTCAAGAGCGATTGTAAACAGGGTTTAGGGGTACTTGAAACATCCAGCAACACCCGAAGCTCTGAAATAATGCAAGCTACAGGGGATGAGATATTCTTCTTGTGGGTGGGTTCGTATTTCGGGACATATCAGATGTCCCAGAGGCGGAGGAGCAGCCACTGCTGTTGGCGATGACCATACCTTGGCAGCAAGCACAACAACTGCATCAAACCTACAGCTTAGAAGCCCGAAGCAATAAACCCTGAACCCTAAACCCAAGAGAATAAGCCTGAAACCTAAACCCAAAAAATAAACGGCCCTCGGGTTTAGGGAACAGTCAATGTTACAGTAGATACGGAATGCGGAATCGCAAGCAGGAGCTGGAAACTCTGGTAGCGTGTGTGCGCGCGTGTGCGAGTTTTCCAAAGAGCTTAAGTTTTGCGCCACGCGAGAAACGGTAAGCTTGTCTTCGCGACAGGCTCCTAACCGCATCTAAACTGCCCTCTTCCTTGGAGACTTTAGTCCTCGACACCCTGCCAACTCCAAACCGTAACCCTAAACCCTAAACCCAAAGCCCCAAACCCTACAGCCCGACCCTCGGAATCGTTAAACCGCATCAAAGCATTAACGCTTGATGGAAAACCCTACACCAAACACAACACAACCCAAACTCGGTAAGAATATGCCCTAAAACCTAAACCCTAAACCCCCCTAATATTCAATCCCAAACCCTAATGCTAAACTTCCCCAAGCTGGCAAACTCCGGCATTTTTTTACAAAGGCCTCAGCACCCGCAAGCTGTCCGCAGCTATTCAACTTGGCAAAAGAGCTATACGCCGACCAGCCTGAAAAGCCGGACAACCCTCAACAAGCTGCGCTGGAACACCTAAACCCCAAGGGTCCAAAGGACCCAATAGGGTACTTTGGTTGCGGATAGTAGTTATTTACTCTAATATTTGGGAGAGTATATGATTATTAGGAACTTGGACCCTTAGGGTAAACTCCAAAAGCCCGGAGTCCATTCAAGACCTCGGAGGACATTTAAATCCAAACCCTCGGAACTCCTGGCCAAGCGTAAACCCCTGAACCTAAAGCCTAACCCCTAAGTCTCTAAACCCTAAATCCCTGTAATCCGAAACCCAAGCCCCAAAACCCCAGAACCTAAGATTACCAGGTTGCGATCGCCGAACATCTGTGTCAGCAGCTTGACGTAGGGAGTCTCACCACAGCCGGAGCAAGCGCCGCCTGTTTTTTGTTTTACACAGGAAGCCCCGGTGCACCTATAGCCTGCAAACCCCCAAGATCTGAGTAAAACTGTAGAAGAGGGTTCTGCGGTGTTGTATCGCATATTAATATCTTTCCCAAAACCTGTGTTCTATATCCTGGCTTCGAACCTACAACGATGTAGGTTCTGGATGTTTCAGGAAGGAATGTCGGGATGGAAAAGGGGGCACACTTGCCAGCTATTCAGACTGGAACACTCAAAGCCCGAACGAAAACATACCTGGGCAAGCGGACGCCCTAAACCCGAAACCCTAAACCCTCTGTTACAGGAAACTACAGGCGGGGAGTTTAGGGTATATAGGGCTTCTACAAGGCTTCTAGACCTTCTATAAGGCTCCTATAACGGTAACTACCCGCCTGAAAATGTCCTAGACTCTAATTCCTCTCTAAGTGGAAACCCGAAGCCCTCCAAGTGCTGCCAAGTGGCTGAACTCAATGAGAGGCTCCTGGAACCTCAGTCGAATGACAAACTCAGAACAAACCTTAAACCCTAAACCCCTAAACCCTAACCCCTAAGCCCTACAAGCCGTAAATCCTAAACCCTGAACACAACTGCTTCCTCCAGGGGGTTGCAGGTAGGCGTGCGTTCGGCTGGCTCGGATTCCCAGCTCAACATATATAATGTAATATACAGGCCTCAGGGTTCAAAAATATTGATTGTGATGGGTCAGTATACATATGTATATACAGATACATATACAACATATACATATACATATACAAACACATATCTTACACAAATACACACACAGAGATAGACAGATAGATAGATCGATAGATAGATAGGTAGATGGATAGATGGATAGATGGATAGATAGATAGACAGATCGACAGACAGACAGACAGACAGACAGACAGATAGGTAGATAGATAGACAAATAAACACATAGATAAAGAGATAGATAGATAGATAGATAGATAGATAGACAGATAGATAGATAGATAGATAGTTAGATCAATATAGACACACAGGTGTTGCGATTCAACGATGTTGTGATCTTGCGATGAATGAGCCTCGGGTCTAGTGCAAAGCCTGTAGTTTCACACGAAAGCAACCAAGGTACCGTATAAAAAACAAATAAAAGCAGAAAGCAAATGTAGCTACTCTTCTGGGTAATATCATTGGCTACTCTAGTTAAGGCTGGAAGGGTTTAGCACTTCGAGAGTGTCAAAAGAGACCACATTAGCATCTAATCCTTACATCCTGTAAGCCCTGGCACGAGCAGTCAGGTTTAGGGTTTAGTGTTTCGGGGTTTAGCGTTTCGGGATTAGGGGCCGGGGGTCTGGGGCTTAGGCATGTTTGGGTCAGCGGCCTCCCACAGGAGAGCCTGAAAAATACTCTGGGTGCAGGCTCTTAGGGGATGAATACCCTAGCCAAAAAAGGTTAAGCCTTTAAATTATAGTAGGATATACATATATATATATTATAAGCACCAAAAGGTTAAAGGTTACGTACTCAGCCCCTAGGGGCTTGCAGCTCTGGGAGTCCCTGTAGCTATGATCGGAGCCCTTGGGCTCCGCGGGGTCTTGAGGTTGGGGTTTAGGGTTTGGGGTTTGGGTTTGGGGTTTGGGTTTGGGGTTTAGGGTTTGGGATTTAGGGTTTAGGGTTGGTTGTCCAGTGTGCTAAGGGAACTAAAGGTAAACCTTTGGGACTAGATGGGGATTATAAGGTTAAAGGTTACGCGCTCTACTAACTACCAAGACGGGCTGCAATGCACAGGGTAGATTTACCGTAGCGGACTTCATAACTAGAACAGGCTCCTAAGAACAGTGTTGCGAATCATTCAGACCCCTTACGGTTGATGATATAAATCCTGCATTACCCATAGTAAGGAATACATCCTTGAGGTAATGCCAAGGATTCATATCATCAACTGTACCCCTAAACCCTAAAACCCTAAACCCTAAAAACCTAAACCCTAGAGCCCAAAACCCTAAAACCCTTTATGTCGCAGCCTTGCAGAAGCCCTGAAAGGAGCCCTACCTATAGTCTCCATAGTAGTTCCTTTTTGGGGCTACTTTTTAGGATCCTTCATACAAAACTGGTTAAACCGAAAAAAGGAACTACAATGGAGACTATAGGTACGGGGAAGACTTCGGCGCATCGTCCGAGTTGCTGAGAGCCCTTCACGGAGGTCTTCTCCATGAGGTTGTCTTTCACCGACACCTTCCCCCAAAGTTAAAAGGAAACTACAGGTGGGGAGTTTAGGGTATATAGGGTTTAGGGTTTAGTTTAGGGTTTAGGGTTTAGGGGACTACAGGTGGGGGGTTTAGGGTGTACAGGGCTTCTATAAGGCTTCCATAAGGTATATAGACCTTCTACAAGGCTCCTATAACGGTAACTACCCACCTGAAAATGTCCTAGACAAAGGATCAGGGCTTAGTGCGTCTATAAGAGCTCTAGAGGCTGTACAAGGGCTCTATGAGGGTCCTCCAAGAGGTCCATATTCCTTCAAGGGCTACTTTGAGGGGCTGCTACACCGGTTCCCTTCAGGGTTTAGGGCTCAGGGCTTCGCGCTTTCATAAGGTTCTACAAAGGCTTAAGTTTTGCTTTGATAGGGTTTAAGGCTTACAGGGTGGGGGGTGGGCCAAGGGCTGAAAGGGCTTACTTCAGTGAATGATACACCTGCGAAATACACATCATGCTCAAAGGATCTTCTTCAGAAATGGCGGTAGTCTACACTGGGCTCATTCTTTAAACTTCGTGATCCTACTAGATAAACATAGCTCGGCCCAAATCCCAGAACTGCTAGGTACTTCGCTGTCCGCAGAACCAGAACACAAAAAATAACATTCTTATTCCCCCCCTGGAGTTATATTATAAGAAAAATAAAGCATACTTCCTAAGAGCAGTACAGGGGGTACGGGCTCAAGGCTCTATAAACCCGAAACCCTAAACCCTAAACCGTTTTTAAAGGTCTGGGGCCTGATTCAGGGAGTACTCCCAGTGGTCGTTGAACTTCTGCTGGGAGTGGCTGGGAGGCTCCATGATGAGAGCGTCGTCCGGGCACATCCTGGGTTGAGGGTGGTCTCGGGTTCCTTAAGGGTTTAGGGTTTAGGGTTTAGGGTTTCAGAGCGTCGTCCGGGCACATCCTGGGTTGAGGGTGGTCTCGGGCTCCTTAAGACAACGGATTCCGACAAGGGTTCCTACAAGGGTACTATAGGGTCGAGGGTTCTCGGATTCAGGCTTTGGCGGTTTGAGGGGTTTAGGGCTCCAGGCTTTGGATTGAGGATTTGGGTAGTTCTCTAAATTGGGGCCCCGCCTAAGGTCCCAAATATAGTTACGGCCCCCTTTAGAGGGGACCCTAATTTAGAGAACTACCCAGATTGTAGTCTAAGCCTAGACCCTGAACCCTAAACCCTAAACCCTCCTAATTTAGAGAACTGCCCATATTATAGTCTAAGCCTAAACCCAAAACCCTAAACCCTAAATCCTAAACCCTAAGTCCTAAACCCTAAACCCTAAATCCTAAATCCTAAACCATAAACCCTAGACCCTCCTAATTTAGAGAACTGCCCATTCATGGAAACAGAGCAGCCTCGAGATGCTTCGAGCTTCGGGAGGCATGTCGGGTCTTCTGAGGCAGTCAGGCTTCGGTTTAGGGTTTAGGGTTGAGTTTAGGGTTTAGGGTTTAGTTTAGGGTTTAGGGTTTAGGGTTTAGGGTTAGGGTTTAGGGTTTAAGGTTCAGGGTTTAGGTTAAAGGAAACTACAGGTGGGGAGTTTAGGGTATATAGGGCTTCTATAAGGCTTCCACAAGGTATATAGACCTTCTCTAAGGCTCCTATAACGGTAACTACCCACCTGAAAAAAAAACCCAAAAAACCTACTAAAACCCGAAACCCTAAACCCTAGACCCCAAAACCCCAAAATCCCGGCTTGGGGCTTACGGGGCTTAGGATTCAAGGCTTCGGGTTGAAGAGCCTCAAGGTTTACCTAGACCCCAAAGCACCTACCTTTTTGAGGATTTAAAAAAGGAAATCATAATAAGGAACCCTTAAAACAGGAGGCTCTTAAGGGCCCAGGTGAATTTAATTTAGGGATTACCTATAGTCTCCATTATAGTTCCTTTTGGGGGCTACCTTTTGGGACCCTTTATATAGAATTTGCTAAACCAAAAAAAGGAACCATATACAATGGAGACTATAGGTAGGGTTTGGGGTGATTGACAAAAGCAGCCCAGGCGCTCAACGCAGACGGCACAGCCCGTGCAGTCGTATGGGGCAAGCTGAATGCTGTAGTTCAAACCTGGAAAAGGCTGCTTTAACAAGCTCTGCCTAAACCCCCAAAGAGTTTAGGCTTTAGGGTTTAAGGGTTAAGGGTTTAGGCAAATGTAGGTCAAAATAATGGCCCAACATCTACAAAGGATCGCCACTACTCTGCACACTTTTGGACTGAGGTGAACACTAAATCCAGAAACTGAGACCAGCAGCTGTAACCTTTGTCTTTCAGGACCTAACATGGCCCGAGCATCTTCGCGGACTGCCTTTCTCCCACCCCGAAGCCCTAAACCCATAAAGTCCTAAACCCTAAACTCCTAAACCCTAAACTCCTAAAGTCCTAAACCTTCAGACACCTTCCTGAACCCTTTTACAAGTCCTACGAAACTCTGAAACGCAAGACATGTCGAGTTTTGCAAATACCCCCCAAGAAGCAGGTTTAGGGCCTGGGTTTAGGGTTTAGGGTCCCATCGTGAACAACAAGATTTGTCGATCTATCGACCGACCCATCCATCCATCGATCTATCTAGAAAAGGCAACTAGTATGTACGTGTATACATTACATTACATTACATTACATTGCATTACACTACATTACATTACATTACATTACATTACATCACATTACATCACATTACATCACATTACATTACATTACATACAGATATGTATACATATGTATACATACATGTGCTGACTTGTTTGACCATCTGCCTCATGCCTCGAAGCCCTGCAGCAAAACTCCGAGGCGCCTCCAAGGTCTCCGCCCTTGGCCTTGCGCGCCTGGAAGCCTTCAGGGGCGGCCTCACAGAGATGCTTTAGGGTTCAGGGCTTATAGGGTTTGGGGTTTAGGGTTTAGGGCTTTAGGGTTTTAGGGTTTTTAGGAGTTTAGGGTTTAGGTCTGTAGGGTTTTAGGGTTTGGGGTTTTAGGGTTTGAGGGGTTTAGGGTTCAGGGCTTCAGGGGGTTTGGGTTTGGGGTTTAGGGTTTTGAGGGGTTTAGGGTTTGGGGTTAAGGGTTTGAGGGGTTTAGGGTTTAGGGGTGTAGGGTTTTGAGGGGTTTAGGGTTTTGGGCTTCAGGGAGTTAGGGTTTAGGGCTTGAGGGCTTGAGGGGTTTAGGGTTTGGAGTTTGGAGGTCTTGGGGTTTTGGGGTTAACTTTGTAATTTAGTCTTGAGGTGTTTAGGGGTTTAGGATGTATGGCTTGCTCCTTCTACTTGTTCCTTGCTAATTCTCGGCATTTTGACTATGAGTCTGCGTATGGTGGCACAAGTGACGGTTTCTGCTGCGGCTATGACCATAACTGTATGATTATGGCCATGGCTGTGATTGTGCTTGGGATTCTCGCGCTGGGTATGATAATGACCATGACTCTTAATGCTTTGTTCTGTTGCTACACCGTTTGTGTATACTGACTATTCTACGACTTGATTTGGAAGTCGTCGCTTATGGTTCTACTTTGTGGAATTTGCAGCTGTGGGTCGAGGGCTTAAGGTTTTCTATACTCCATCGTGAACCTTTACACTTTCAGCCTGAACCCTAAACCCCTAATCGAGATTTCTATAGTTCTTTGCACTTCAGTCCCCCGAAATCCTAAGCCGCGCGCCCGATGCGGTCCAAGCATGTCCGAGCTTCATGTGGTGGGTGTTTAGGCTTGGAGGGGTCAGGAGACCCTTGGGTTTAGGGTTTAGGGGTTTAAGGTTTAGGGTTGCGGTGTATTTTTAAGGCTTATAGAGCTTCATATAAGGGTCCGAGTATCTGGAGAAAAGTATTGGGGTGTGGTGTACCCTAAACCCTAAAGCATATTTATGTTAAGGCAACCTCGTGTAAGGAACACTATTGGCATTCTTTGTCAGACATCACCTGAACCCTGAACCCTAAACTCCTAAACCTTAAACCCTAGATGAAGCAGCTTGGGCCGCTTGGGTTTTGCTTGGGGTTTGGGGTTCTTTGAGAGCTGAGTCATTTCGAGGTGTACATGGGTAGTTCTCAAAACTGGGGTCCCTATTTTTTCGGTCCCCAAAATAGAACTCTTCACCCTAAACCCTAAACCCGCCTTTCATTTAGAGAACTAGCCGCAGAAGGTCTTCGTAGCCTGAAGGATCTTGGAAAATTTGGCATCTTCGTGCTTGGGACAACAACACAACAGCTTAAACTTTGAAATAGATCTCTGAACCCTATAAACCCTGAACCCTACACCCTGAACCCTAAACCCTAAACCCTAAATCCTGTACCCTAAACCCTATAAACCCTAAACTGTAAATCCTATAAAAGCATGCAAATCCTAGATCCCTACATCCGAAGCATCTCGGCCCGCCTCCATCTCCTTCTTGTCCAGCAGGAAGGGTCGGACCTCGCAGAGTCCGGCGGTCCAGGGCTTAGGGCCTGAGGCTTAGGCAGGGGTTTTAGGGTTTAGGGCCTTACGGGTTTATAGGGCTTTCAGAGTTTAGGGCCTAGGGTTTAGGGTTTAGGGCTTTTAGGGTTTAGGACGGCGACCGAAAAGAAGAAGTAACAATTCCATGGAAACATTTATAGAGGGAGTCAACGCCACGCAAAGTCCGAGTGGCCCCCTGGGCGGGGCATGCTTGCATCAAGGTTGGGGCATCTCGTAGTGCATGCCATTTCTCTTGTCCATCATCGTGCGGCGAGATCTTCCAGGCTGCCCAACCTCCAGTCCATTCCGAGCAATCTGCTAGGCAGAAGAATGGACCCGGCCACGTAGCTTCGCTGTTGACAGATTCTGGAAATCGTACCGGACTCAAGATACCAAGGCGAATCTGATGCTAGGACACAAACTTCGCTGGTGCTTCTTCATCTTGGGAGCATACGAAAGCTGTTCGTACGCTGATGATGACTGATAACTTTTGACCTACGTAGCTAGAACTGATACCTTGTAGCCCGAAGCTCCAGCTTCGACTTATAACTTCTTATATATCCGGCACCCGAACCTACAACCTCTAACTCTAGGGGTTAGGAATTCGGGGGACCCTTGGGGGATATGTAAACCCTAAACCCTAAACCCCTAAACCCTAAACCCTGAAACCCTAAACCCTATATAAACCCTAAAGCCCCAAAGCCCTAAAGCCCTAAAGCCCTCTCCACAAGGTCCCTTTTTAAGTGAGCCAGAAGGAGCCTTTAAGGGGCCTCCCAAATAACTAACTAGGAGCCTTGCAACCCCTAAGCCCTGAAGGGCTTCGGTTTTTGTGTGGGCTCTGTATGGGTTTAGGGTTTAGGGTGGAGCCCAGATGGTTTTATGGTTTAGGGGCTTAGGGTCTTAGGGTCTCAAGATCTTAGGATCCTGAGGCTACCGCTACATGCCGCTCTGTAATGGTTAAGGTCGCGGGTCTTGGGTTTAGGGTTTAGGGCTCAGGGTTTAGGGTTTCGGGGCTGCTGCAACTTAGGGGTTCGAAGTCTCCAGGGCTCGGGGTTTCAGGACTTGCGAGTATGGAGCTTTAGAGTTTCTGGGTTCGACGTGATTCTAGGGCTTGAGAAGGCGAGCTGCCCTTGTGTCACTTTCGCCTCTTCGTGCTTTTTGCTCTTGGATGTGACGGTTCAGGGTTTTTTTGGTGATGTTTTAAGGGCCCTTTTCCGTCTGCTCGAACAGTCTCCAGCTCAGGAGACCTCTGTTGAGGCGACGGTTCAGGGTTTAGGGTTTACAATCAACCCTCGGCCCTAAACCGTACGGGTATTCAAAGGACAGGGTATCGGGTATTTCGGGATATTGCGGCCCTTCCCACAGGCATCCAAGAAGCACGTCGACACAGTACGAGTAAGAGTTGCATGTTCGGAGCTGCCGCTCTGCTTTCTGCAAGCATCTCAAAAAAAAGGACGTTGGATCCCTCGTTGCAGCAGATAGAAGCGCCCTTCAATCTTCGACCCCCCCCCCCCCCCCCCAGCTTTACAGCCAAGAGGCCAGATCAAACCCTATAGACCCCCAAACCTCAAACCCTAAACCCTGACATCCCTAGAATCCCGAACCTCAAACCCTAAACCCTGAAATCCCTAGAACCCTAACCCTAAACCCTAAACTAAACCCCAGAGCCTACGGAGCCCCAAAGAACCGATTAGGGTCCCTCTTTAGGGTTTAGGGGCTTAGGGGGTTTAGGGGTTTAGGGCTGAGCTTCCGACCACGGCATGGGGGCAGACCACGCTGCAGAGGTTGCACTGCGTGCATTTGTCAGGAATCCAGACCTCACGCGTTTTGGGCTTATAGGCTTATAAGGCTGTGGGATTTATAGGGTTTAGGAATCCAGACCTCACGCGTTTTTGGGCTTGGGCTTATGAGGCTTTGGGATTTATAGGGTTTAGGGCTTCAGGGTTTCGGGTGTTGGCTTTCAGGGCTTCGGCGTTTAGGGCTTCAAATGGTTTTGGGCTCATCGGCTTAGGCTTTGGGATTTATAGGGTTTTAAGGATTTGAGCTGAGGGTTGCTGGGTTTAGGGTTTCAGGGTTCGGGCTTGAGGGTTTAGGGTGTTGGGTTTCAGGGTTTAGGGTGTAGAGCTTCAGGGTTTAGGGCTTCAAGGTTTTAGGGTTTCAGGGTTTAGGATTTCTTGTCAAGGTTAGGGTTTCAGGGTTTCAGGGCTTAGAGGGTTTCAAGGTTTAGGGTTTCCGTGCGAGTTCACGGTTTAGGTTTGATGTTTTGGGTGTCTGGATCCTACACCACAGGTTTGAAGGGTGTATAGTGTATACAAGGAACTCAGATGTAAGGATTGCACAAAGCACAAGGCAAAAGCAAGGACCGACCCTCACCTAAACCCTAAACCCTAAAGCCTAAAACCCCAAACCCTAAACCCCTAAACCCCTAAACCCCTAAACCCCTAAACCCCTAAACCCTAACTCACCGTAGATTCAGAAGCCTCACAAACATCCACGCCGTGCGCGACGGTTTCGGGCTGCGGGTTTGGGGTGCTGAGCTTCGTGGGGGTGCACAGATTCCTTAAGCCAAACCCATAGGCCAATAAGTAGTTCCTTTTTATGTGGCTTACTTTTCGAGTCCTATAAGCCTATAAGGTAATCCCAAAAAGGAACTACTTAGGGCCTTATGGTAAACCGTGCACTTTACTGCTAATCCCTCAACCCTAAACCCCTAAACCCAAAACCCTAAACCCCAAGCCAGCGTCATAATTAGAGGCTTTTAGGGAACCGTGGGGGGCCCGGCTCTCAATTTATGTCAAGCCTAATGCCCCCGAGGACAACCGTCAACCCTAAACCCTAGAAACCATATAAACCCTATAAACCCTAAACCCTGAACCCTAAACCCTAAAGCCTGCACCCAGAAGCCTTTCTGGACCCCTAATGGGAAAGCCAAATCCCAAGAGCTTAAACCCGACCATATCCCGGCGACTCTCTGGCTGACTCAAAGGCTATCCGTCAAGAGCCTCCAGAAGCCAACCCAGAACCCCTGTAGAGCACTTGAGGAAACCTCCCGGAAAGACTAGAAGAAGCTGCTCTCCCTAAGGGTCCATGTGCCCAAATACGGCTGATGATATACATATATATATATATATCCTGCATTACCGATAATAAGGACTATACCATCATTCTCATAAGGTCATTAAGGTAATGCAGGACTTGTATCATCAACAGTAGTATACACTTAAGCCTTAAAGTACCTGTATAGGAACGCCTCAAAGGCCCAAGTATATACTCTATGGGTACGGGGAGCCTTGGACTGAAGCATAAACCAAAAGCTTGGCTATTCAGACACACCTTAAGTCTCCATTGTAGTTCCTTTTTAGGGTCACCTTATAGGATCCTTAATATGAAATTGGTTAAACCAAAAAAGGAACTGCAATGGAGACTATAGGGAGCGTCGAAACAAAACTCGGGTATCACCCCGGCAGTCAGCAGACATTGCATCGAAGAAGTCAGCGCCCAAAGAACGGGACGCATCCCCACAGGCTTTCACATAACGCTCCGTGTGTTCCATGAACTGACCTTTTTCGCCACCACCAAATTTATGGCAGAACTGATACAGAAACTGGAACCGTCGCCGCACTGCGGGGCTTTGACCGAAGCACTATGTTCTTGATGTCGCCATAGGAGACGAGCCTAGCCCCTCCTTCTGCTCTGCCAACATCCTGACAGGCTTGCACGATTTTCCTGGCGAGTTGTAGTTCACTTTCGGACCGGTGCACGGGCCCCAAGCAGTTAGCTGCAGCCTGCAGCATTTTGGGTTTTCTGAATAAATAGGGTCTCTCCAAGGGGTCCTTTTTTGTAAGGGTGCCGTACACTATCGGGGACCTAAAAAGGGACCAAACCTTTAGAGAACTACCCAGAAAGGGACAGAGTCTGCGAAGCCAAAGTTTCACGATGGGTTGCCGAGTACCCTAAACCATAGGCCGCCCGCGCC